>CM031604.1:3046988-3059488 GCA_018398815.1 Conus ventricosus | reverse complement strand
TTTATTGATTTTCAAGGGTTTTCAAAGCCTTGAAATTCACTCTCAAAAACGGTCACACACGTAATGTTCTCATCCCCAGCTGATGCATTTTTACCATAGTGTTCAAGTACTTCGGCTGTTCGGATGATCCCTGGAGTCTTTTAGCCGGGGTACGACAACAACAACAACAACAACAACAACTCTCAGAATTCATGGAGGTTCAAGGAGTTTCAAGGAGCGTACGAACCCTGCAATTAGCAGCATCCAGAATAGCCAGAATAGCTCAGTTGGTAGAGCGCCCGACTCGTAATCTTGGCGATCCTGGGGTTGTGGGTTCGAACCTCCGCCAGGGCGTTTCGGTACAGGGGGATTTTTCCCTCGGAGTAAACATTGGTTCTGACTCCATTTCCCATACAGTCCTTCGAATGAGACTATAAACTGAGGTTCCATGTGTGAATGCATGCATAACATCTTGCACACACGTAAAATCCCATCACCAACTTTCGGAAGAGTAGGCCAGTTTGGCCGTTGGTATGGATGACACGTTACACATAGCATGCACCCTGCGTGAGAAATGGAAAGAATGAAGTAAGGAAAATGAGTGATCGATATTGAACGATACTGACTGGATGACACGGGAAACGACTGAATGAAGCGCCAACTGGCAGCTCTTCAGTCGGCACTACCTAGGTAGGCAGCCCGTTGTGTAAACAAGTGTTGATTGTAAAGCGCTTAGAGCTTGGCCTCTAGCCGAGAATAGGCGCTATATAAGTATTCATTATTATTATTATTATTATCCAAGGAAAAAGGAAAGAGAAGTGTGCAGATATACATACCGACTCAAAGACAGCGTAACTGTCAGATATACATACCAACTCAAAGACAGCGTAACTGTCAAATATACATACCGACTCAAAGACAGCGTAACTGTCAGATATACATACCGACTCAAAGACAGCGTAACTGTCAGATATACATACCGACTCAAAGACAGCGTAACTGTCAGATATACATACCGACTCAAAGACAGCGTAACTGTCAGATATACATACCAACTCAAAGACAGCGTAACTGTCAGATATACATACCGACTCAAAGACAGCGTAACTGTCAGATATACATACCAACTCAAAGACAGCGTAACTGTCAGATATACATACCGACTCAAAGACAGCGTAACTGTCAGATATACATACCGACTCAAAGACAGCGTAACTGTCAGATATACATACCGACTCAAAGACAGCATAACTGTCAGATATACATACCGACTCAAAGACAGCGTAACTGTCAGATATACATACCGACTCAAAGACAGCGTAACTGTCGCCAACATTCATGCCAGGCACCAGCCCTGCTCCTCCACCAGCCCTGAGGCGATGTTGCTCAGAATGTTTCCATACAAGTTGGGCATCACAAGCACATCAAACTGCTGAGGCCGAGACACCATCTGCACCCCCAAGAGATCCACAGGTTTTATAACTTCTCCACTGCAGTGCCGTTAGGTTTAAATATACACACTAGTTTTATATTCTGTATACAGGCATCTTCAGAAAGATGAAAGAATATTGGTACTGAACATCAAGAATGATGAACAGGAACATAAACTTCAGTGTATAAAGAATATACTATATTTAAGACATCACTCAGTACATTGCTGACACCTGTTAACCCAACTTGTTTTGATGTCTTGCAAACATCTTAACTTTCTAATGTCATTTTCACCCTATACTGCCCATCTACCGTTACCAGGGGGAACTTATGTTCCACCAGTGCAACCCTCTCTTCTGTTCCCATACAGGCAAGTGGGAGCTTTGAGCGTAAAGATACATTTCTGGATATCAGCTGTTTCGGAAGATTCCAGTGTTCAGACATGTTTAAGCATAACAGGTGTTCTGGAAGCTCTGAGAGTTAGGACAGCTTTGAGGATAGAAGTTGTTGCAGAAGTGGCTGCTGTTTACACAGGAATTTTGTTGTGTCAACAACGAAAATGACTGACAGTGATAAGCTACTGTCTATTTGACACAAAATTTGACAGAGTACTGTGACTGGGTATTATTTCAGGCAGTGTCCAAAGCTCTGACAGGCTTGGATATATGTGTGTTAACCCAGTAGAAAAGTTGGTGTGGCCATGATGGAAAATTGTGGAAATGCATGTGATATGTTGTGGGTGGCAAATAGCCTTCATATTTTTCAAACCTCCATGGAGAGGGACTGACTTGGAGTTTGTCAATGAATTTGAATCCTGGTGGCCAATGTCTCTGTGATTTACTGGCATTATGAATGGCGAATAACAGTGGCAGTGCCAATGATCCTACCTGCATGCTGGCATTGTCCATGATCCTGTCAGAGAACTCACAGTGACAGTGCCAATGATCCTACCTGCATGCTGGCATTGTCGATGATCATGTCAGAGACCTCACAGTGGCAGTGCCACTGATCCTACCTGCATGCTGGCATTGTCAATGATCATGTCAGAGACCTCACAGTGGCAGTGCCAATGATCCTACCTGCATGCTGGCATTGTCCATGATCATGTCAGAGAACTCACAGTGGCAGTGCCAATGATCCTACCTGCATGCTGGCATTGTCCATGATCATGTCAGAGAACTCACAGTGGCAGTGCCAATGATCCTACCTGCATGCTGGCATTGTCGATGATCATGTCAGAGAACTCAATATCAGGGAAGTCCTTGGACACCTTCCTGCAGCTCTCCAAAAACAGACCATCAGCCAGCTTCCTGTCACACACACACACACACACACACACACACACACACACACACACACACACACACACACACAGATCAGCACTTACAATCAACACACATACACATAATCAACACACACTGCAACATACAAGCTGATCAACATCACCCATCCAAAAATGTACACACAAACAGAAACATCTACGCCATGTCATGAATACATATGCACAATTTTGAAGTTAGATTCAATCCCATAGTTACAATGGTCCTGTTTACATCATTTGTACATAGGACACTACCTGTTGTGTGTGTGAGCCAACAGGAGGCAGCAGCTCTAAAAGTAGCTCTGGCAAGTTGATCAGTTATTCCATCCCCATCCCTCTATAGAAGGCAGATCTTCACTGTCTCTGATGATGAGAATCGTAAGTTGTTGCTACCATCACCCCTCCAGAGTGAATCCAGGCTCCATCTCTGTGTAGACCTACCTCTAGCCTCTTGTTAGAGTACAGTTCTCCTGCATTGTTTGCTGCTGACTGTGCCACAAAGATACGTCACCATTCTCACTTGAGAACACATTCTGGCAAGTGACCTGCTTGGCTACTTACTTGTCTGTCAGACCAACAGGGATTTCCCACACATCATAGTATAGCTCTGGTTCTGAAATAATACTCTCTATCAAAATCTAACCAGCACTCTCTAGAGGTACTAAATGAAAAAAACCAAACCTCTATAACACCAACAGTAAATCTTGAATACCTACTAATGCAATCTTTTGAAGATCTGCCTATGTGTGCAAAAGGCACCTGTGTGCATGTTCTTAGCATTACAAAATATTCTTTAATGTAACACCTTAGCAATCCCTCAGTGCAAGCAAGCAGTGAGCACCCAAATGCATCCCCATGTATTTCATTGCGCTACTGTTGACAACATAACAGACACTGGTTACAGTGGAAAGTGACTCACATGATGTTGGCCTTGTGGATGGCAGTGACCTTCTTCCTTCCATTGTGGGCAGCAAAGTCAAAGGCATAGCGGGCAATACGTTCCGACTTCTCTGCTGTGATGATTTTCAGGCTTTCTACCACACCAGGTACGTTCTACCAGAAAAAGATTTGATTGCTTCATCAGACTATTGGACAGCACAGGCAGTGAAATTAGCATAATGCCAACACATTTTATGTGTGGCTGTTGTTAAATCACATCTTTTCATTCCATACTGAAGGATTTGTAGCAAAAACACAAAAAAATTCACAACTTCAAAATGAATCTTATATCTGGAACTGCAGAAGGGTTTGAAATTCTTAATCTCAAGAGATAACCTCTAAATGCTATCTTAAACTTCAAAGGAATCTAAAATTCACACCTGTGGCAAGAATCTGAACTCTATGGGAATCCAATGCTGGCCTGAGTGTGTTGACAGAGACCACCAATGTTCTCAGAGACCACAAATGTTCAGGGTCAGCCAGTCCACACAGCAGAGAAGACAGGTTGACAGAGACCACCAATGTTCAGGGTCAGTCAGTCCACACAGCACAGAAGACAGGCCTGAGTGTGTTGACAGAGACCACCAATGTTCAGGGTCAGTCAGTCCACACAGCACAGAAGACAGGCCTGAGTGTGTTGACAGAGACCACCAATGTTCAGGGTCAGTCAGTCCACACAGCACAGAAGACAGGTTGACAGAGACCACCAATGTTCAGGGTCAGTCAGTCCACACAGCAGAGAAGACAGGTTGACAGAGACCACCAATGTTCAGGGTCAGTCAGTCCACACAGCACAGAAGACAGGTTGACAGAGACCACCAATGTTCAGGGTCAGTCAGTCCACACAGCAGAGAAGACAGGTTGACAGAGACCACCAATGTTCAGGGTCAGTCAGTCCACACAGCAGAGAAGACAGGTTGACAGAGACCACCAATGTTCAGACTCAGTCAGTCCACACAGCACAGAAGACAGGTTGACAGAGACCACCAATGTTCAGGGTCAGTCAGTCCACACAGCAGAGAAGACAGGTTGACAGAGACCACCAATGTTCAGGGTCAGTCAGTCCACACAGCAGAGAAGACAGGTTGACAGAGACCACCAATGTTCAGGGTCAGTCAGTCCACACAGCAGAGAAGACAGGTTGACAGAGACCACCAATGTTCAGGGTCAGTCAGTCCACACAGACAGAAGACAGGTTGACAGAGACCACCAATGTTCAGGGTCAGTCAGTCCACACAGCAGAGAAGACAGGTTGACAGAGACCACCAATGTTCAGGCTCAGTCAGTCCACACAGCACAGAAGACAGCGCTACTTCAGAGGCACACCGGTTCATCTCCAAAATGGCAGATTTGAGAAATGCCCACTTGAAGTTTTTAAACAATGGCAGAAGTCACACGAGTACTTCTATAGTCACATAACTCACAATGGTTCAAGTTCAAGTTGTAATGTATAAGTGCTGTTAGCAGCATCAAATAGTATTCAACAGAAAACATAAAAACACACATTTACA
The DNA here is from genome assembly GCA_018398815.1 of Conus ventricosus. NCBI lineage: Eukaryota > Metazoa > Mollusca > Gastropoda > Neogastropoda > Conidae > Conus > Conus ventricosus. Next base: position 3,054,307 of record CM031604.1, on the reverse strand, counting down.
AAAAAAAGTCATTCCTTGCTTGAAAACTGCATCGCAGGGCTCTTCATAATTTGGAGCAAACCAGACTTCCAGTGGTAAGCCTGGTGTAGCGCGCTCTTTATCTGACCTCCTAGCCTCTCCCCTCCCACATGGCAGAGCAGGCCATAAATCAGTGTAATGAGGAAGGCAGACGTTTTTCCTCTCCTGCTGTCCTTATCTTTCACAGCAGGGAAGAGTATCAGCCAAGTGTACGGAGGTAGCCTACCCTCCCTTCCTTTCCTTAACATATCCTCTTTCTCAGCACAGTTGGTTAAAGCCGGGTGTTCCGCTGTTGCTCCAAACACATAGGTAATCTTGCTCTGTGCCACAAGTGTTTTTTCGCTTTATCTCTGCTATTATGCAACATCACATCACCAGGTTTGGCGCTCTTGATAAGACCATGAAAAGACACACAATGCACCAAAAAACCCAAAACCCAAAATTTGGAGGTAATCTGGTGTGGCTCTAATGTAGCGACAGGTTGACAGAGACCACCAATGTTCAGGGTCAGCCAGTCCACACAGCAGAGAAGACAGGTTGACAGAGACCACCAATGTTCAGGGTCAGTCAGTCCACACAGCAGAGAAGACAGGTTGACAGAGACCACCAATGTTCAGGGTCAGTCAGTCCACACAGCAGAGAAGACAGGTTGACAGAGACCACCAATGTTCAGGCTCAGTCAGTCCACACAGCAGAGAAGACAGGCCTGAGTATGTTGGCAGAGACCACCAATGTTCAGGGTCAGTCAGTCCACACAGCAGAGAAGACAGGCAGGACAGTGCATCTTTGGGAGTCAGGGTGTGGCTGAACAGTTCAGCCCAGACTCAAAAGAAAAACAAACACTGTTCATGTCATAAAGACAGACAGGTCTGTGCAGATGTCTCTCTCTTTTAATGCATAAACGAAAAAAGCAGACCTCTCTGCCCTTGAATAGCTATTGATGTACTTTTCAACAAAATAAGCTTATTTTCTATAAAAAAAAGTGTGTACAAAATTCCAAATTTCTGTAACAAAGTGTTAAACAATAAAAATTATTATGTCATTTTGGAATAAATCTAATGCTGACCATCATGTGAAATCAGAAAACAATTCAGTGGACAAGGAAACAAGATGACTGTCTGACTGTCTGCCTGTCCAACCTGAATGATTGCTATACAGTGTCACAATTATACAGTGGGGGAACAACAGGCCTGAGGCTCTTCACACCAAAACGTTCAATTCTGGAGACCCCCAAAATTTGGAGGCCCAAAAATTCCACACAGATTTCTTAACACAAATGCACTGACATTTCTTACAATCTCGAGATAAAGAGAAACTGCCTACCATTTAAGAAATCAGAAACTGCTTACCATTAAAAGAAATGGGAAAAAAAAAAACAGAAAACCATCCAAACCAACCTCATGCTCCAGGGATGAGTATTCTCCTTCTGTGTTTTCACGAATGAGGATGATGTCGATGCCTTCATGACGAGAACTGAAGACTCCCTCGAAGGTGCGGCACCACACAATGTTGGCCCACAGATCCAGCTTGGATCTGAAATGCAAGCATCCATGATTGGTAACAGTATAGAAACCAAAGAAATAAGAATAATTGTTCTAAACTGAGGCTGTTATTGAAGTCTGCAAGCACTATGAAACGGTAACTACAACAGGGAAAATAATGGGTATATAATCTCTCTCTCTCTCTCTCTCTCTCTCTCTCTCTCTCTCTCTCTCTCTCTCCCTCTCTCTCTCTCTCTCTTCCTTTCTCTTCCACCCCTCCCTCTCTCTCTCATATTGCCTGAGCTTTTGGTTGATTATTTCTTTCTATCTTATCAGTACTCTTGTCCATGTTGAGGAATCCATACATCTTTATCCAACCATTCAGATTTATCCATTTGACTTTAGAAGCTACCTGAGCTGCAGACTCTATGCAGACAATATAAACAATGCCAACTTCAATGTTATGTTTCATAATTCCACACCCCTTTACAGCTAGATCGTATCCATTCTCACATCCTTTCAATACCTCAACATCCCACATAAATACTATAGAAACTGCTTTTTCCTTTTTGAATAGGATAATACCTACATTTTAATTTACGTGAAAATGTCATGAAATGTAAACCAGAATATACTTTCTTCAACTATCTCACAACCAAGCCATCTTCTGATCAGTTACCCAGCAGTTACAAAGTCAGTGAGGAATGTTGGTCAAGCCCTATCGTCCACTTAAGCAGTTATCAACACTAACTCTGTCTTTCTAAACAAAAGAGGTCGTTTCCATCCGGCGGACTTTTTTTTTCAGGTGCCGAATATATGGAAAGATAAGTGGCTTTACCTTCTTCGTTCGTACTGTCCTAAATGTTATTTGTTTTTGCCTGAAGAAGACCCAAGAGGACGAAATGCATTGTGTCTTGTCCTGTGCTTTGTTTGTCTATGTCCTTGCGGTAACTAACCCCCTCTCTTTCTAAATTTCGCTTCATTTTCCGCCCTCAGTCACCAGAGGTTCCGTTAGACCGGCATATGCCGGTTTTTACCGGTAAATATTTGCCTTGTACCGAAAAAAATAAAAGCCGCCGGTACCGTGTACCGGCAGAACATCTGAGCGCTTTGACTCTCCTCTATCCCTGCACTGTCTGTCTCTCCGCCTGTCAGCGGGTGAGCGGACATTTTTCTGGAGTTTGCTAAGTTGGCCAGCATCGGACTTGTGATACCTGTCACAAGTGTGCCAGCAGAACGAGGGTTCAGTCTCCAGAATAGAATAAAAACTGCAAAAAGAAGCAGTCTGTCAGAAAACCGGGTGAACAGACTGATGCTGCTGTCATCAGAAGCACTTTCGCTTGATCAGTTTCCTTTTGCCCGGGCTGCCGAAATTTTCAACGGCATGCAGGAACGCCGCAAATAGATCCGTTTCCTTCGAGCACGACTACTGATTTGTGTGTGTGTGTGTGTGTGTGTGTGACAGTGTGTATTCGCGTGTTTGCTGTTTTTTTTCCCCCCTTCTTTTTATCTTGTGACCTTCGTACAGTCGTCCTTCATTGTGCATATCACAAGTTTGTGTCGCTTATTCTTGACTTCTGACAATACAAAACTGTAACTGTTCACTGGTCATCAATATCTTGAGTGCACGGACTCTGTAAGTCTGTTGATCAGTAGAGACATATGGATTGTGTGCGTGTCATGCTGACAGTCTGACCCTGGATTGAACTTGCGGTAATCCCCGACCCAGTTTTCAATTGACTGTCGCTGTTTTCAACATCACTTTGAGTAACTGCATGGTTCGATGACGAACACTGACGGAATTCTTTCGCACGTGTGGATAGGTAAGTGAGAAGTTTGTTAAGTTTGTTTTGTTTGTTTGTTTGTTTGTTTTTCTTTCAAGTTACGTTTTGGTTGGTTGGTTTGGTTTGGTTTTGTTTTGTTTTGCTTTTTGTTTTCATTTATGATTTTTTTGCATGTTACTCTCTCCGTCGACTTTTCTGTTGAGTTCAGTTGACTGAAGGCTGTCACTGACAAGCCTGTTACGTGCTATCCGTGCCGGTAGGCCGCTCGCTATCGCCCGTTCGCGTGACCCAGAATCGCGGTTGAGTGTGTAGTGCATGGCAGGCAGCCAAGCGCGGTACCGGCTGATTTAAGACTTGTACCGGAAATTTTTGTTGTTGTCGGTACCAAGTACCGGCAAAGTCTATAGTCTAGCGGAACCTCTGGTCACTCCGTTTGGAAACTAACACACTAACACACAGACACACACACATACACAAACATTTAATATTACCTCAAAGCAACATTCATAGAGCGAAATGTTGCATCATCAAACTTGGTTTCAATATTCCCTGAAATAAAACAAACAGAAAACCTGGTGATCAAGTCCCATGAACAATTTCATTTCTTGTCATTGTCGAAGATCCCTTATATTTTTTTCTGACCATTCTAAAATGACTTTTAAAGCTGCATTATCACAAATGCATAAAAGTAAAAATCTATGACCCAAATTGATTCTACACAACTGATAAACATCTCCGCCCATCCTGTACAGTACATATTAACAAAACCTAAATACAAGTCATACCATGCGATGCCATATAGTCACAACCCCAAATATGACTTGTACAGTCATGGACCCATGATGCAAAAATAAAACAAAAGCTACCACAACACCTCTCCAACTTCACTGTCACAATATCAACTACTGCCATCTTGATACATTTCTGACCACAATGGACAATTTTCCAGCCATACAATGATAATCCTGTGGACCTCAACAAACTATTACCAGTCCTGACTACCACTTCCAGTTCAGGTTGTTGTCAGGGACAAAAAGAAAATTTAGGATTTTGCCACACCAGAATATCAGAAGAATCTTCTGAATTTCCTGTAAAACTTGTAGATCAAACCATAAAACAATCAGCAGTGCATCTTAGTGCTGCGTTAACAGCAAAACTTTAGCAATACAGACCTTGAAAAAACTGGTCAGTATTGCTGACAGGTTTGATATAGTACTACATGACGCATAACCTGCATTGTTCACAATTTCACAAAGATTCATGCAAATCTATTCACAAAAAGCAAGTAAGAGAAATTTGATGAGGCACACAGTCATCTTGACTGTTACATTAAAAACAACTTGGTCCAGGGGCAGCAATTAAGCTGTATTGCTTGGTCAGAAACACAATATGTACGAGTTTCATGAGTTCCACCTGCAGAGAGAGTTCATATCTGTGAGAACTATTATGAAAGACTGCTTCAGACTTCAGACTTCAGAAAACTTTTATTATCTCCTGTCAAAAGAGAAATTACATTCGTGACCGCTGCCCTAAAAGTTAAGACATACATATTCATGATTACAAACATGACACTGAAAATTCAAATTACTTTCAAACAATAAAACATGCGTGTATCACAAAAATGGGAATTTCATTCTTTCTCCTTTTATATTCATGATTACAAACATGACACTGAAAATTCAAATTACTTTCAAACAATAAAACATGCGTATATCACAAAAATGGGAATTTCATTCTTTCTCCTTTTTTGTAGTGCAAATAAAACATGCACTCAGCCACACATAATTATATATACATACATGCGTGCTCACACGCATGAGAAAGAGAGAGAGAGGTGATTCATCATTAAAAATCATTAAGATAAGACATATTCCAGACATTTCTATTCCTCACTGCTCCAGGACATGCACACATAACACACACACACACACACACACACACACACACACACACACACACACTCCAGCATCTATACTTTCCCGCTTGCTCACAGACATACACACATGCGCACATGCCTATTATATCACAGGTGACCCACCATCTCTCCTTCTTACATGCTGTGTTTGACTTCAGCTGCACATTTTCTGAATGTTTGTCTGGTTTTCACAGTTGGCAAGAATGTTCACCATGTTCCCAGTCCTGTGTTGTAAGTTTTGTCTTGAGACTGTGTCTAAGTTTCACATGCATGCAGATACATGGATAAACAATGTACACATGAGCCAGATTTTTCACATGATGAAAACATTCTTGTCACAACAGAGATCTTCAGTCTGATCAGCGCTGCTGTTGTCTGCGCTGTCATTCATCAGCAAATCCCAATCAGCAGGTTGAACCATCTCACCCACCCACCTCCTGCCCCTACCCTCTTTGCCTACTGACCTTTCAGAGCCACCCCATTCCTCTTCACTGACAGCAGAGCCCCTTCCAGGTGCTCAGGATCTGTGGTAGAAGAATTGATCTCCACCGTTTCAAAGTCAATGGGAGCACCAGCATACCTGTTCAACATGCACAGAGCTAGCATGAATCATGTGGTTAACAGCTTTATACTTCCATTCACAACAAAATCTGAAACAAATCTGCGGCATGAGCCTCACCACTTTGGGGGGGAGATGAACACTTCATTTCAGCTGAAGATGGTATCAACTCAGCTGGCAATGCACAAATTGCTTTTGATGTGATCAGGTCATTGGCCAAGTTTGGTTTCGTCTTTTAGCGGTACATAATTTGACTTAAGTACATTCATAGATAAGTATACAAAGATTATTGTCAAAGTGCGAGTAGCACACTCCAAAACAAAAATGCAAATTCCACGAATGAAAATCCTTCATTTCAAACTCAAAAACAAACTAACTGATAAATACATAAAGCGCCAAAGTACTAAATGAGTATGTGATCAATTGTCAAATAACTATGAAGCAGACTTATAAACCTTACTTCAATTACTTTAATAATGGTTATGTATCACCAGCCTCCAAGGGTTACAGGCTGGAGGTGATGGATGTAAGCTCCCAAAAGGCCACTACTGAGATGGGGGGGGGGGGGGGGGGGGGGGGGGGGGCAGCAGAAGGGAGGGGGTGAGAGGGGAAGGGAAATGTTCAGCCTCAGGTGCCTCCTATTCAGAGTTGAGAGCACTACCGACCCAAATGGGAAGACTGGAACCACACAACCCAGTTTCATCCACATTAGGCTTGTGTCTTCAAAAGCGTTGCTAACATTTCCTGAAGTGTCTGTATCTCTCTGGTGTGATTGTTATCGGTAAATAGTGTGAACGGGAAGCTCCCTGTAAAGAAATCTCAGACCAGGGTGGAACTGTACAGCATCATCTCCATCATCCTCACTGATCAACTTTGAAAAAAAAAACCTACCATAGTCTGCGCCCCTTCATGCCCAGCCTCAATGTGGATTTTCTCTCCACAAGAACGCCGATGAATTTCTGTTAAACAAAGTTGCCAGAAGCAGCAAGTTCATGGAAAATGTTATCAGCTGGACTCATTAGCACCTGCCATAAGGGGAAAGCACATGCACAATGGCTCACAGACCAAATACTTCTTGATGTCAGTATGGGACTTTGTACAAAGCGTCCTGCATATGCTGGATCAGAAAAACTACAGTGACTTGGCGGCAATGCAGTCTCTCTTCTGCTGGCTTGCATGCAAACAATCTGGTAGTGATCATTCCTAATGGACTACCGATGCAGAGGCAGCTGCTAAACCAACCTGGGTGTGGCTGCCTACAGGGAGGACACAATGAGCAGTGCATGAATAATGACACTGGGGGAGCATGAACGATGAGAAACCCGGCGGAGAACAACTGTTGTATCTGTAGGCCATGTCATGGTGCAACCAACCTGAAAATTTCCTGAACATGGGTAAGGATCTCTGGACCCACGCCGTCTCCAGTCATCAGGGTAACACTGTGGCGGCCTCCATATTTGGCACAGGACACGGCCTGGATCGGGATACCAGAGTGTTAACACCATGAAAATACAGTTTTGGTCAGATCACTTGTCCACACTTGTTCCATGCTGTTCTATGTT
>CM031604.1:2952337-3045715 GCA_018398815.1 Conus ventricosus | reverse complement strand
CTGTATCCTGAAACATCTGACAGACCAAAACTGGTCTTCTTATTCCTGAAACATCGACAGACCATAACTGTCTTCAGTATGCCTAAAACATCAAACATAGCAAACACTGTCTGTCTCTATGCCTAAAAAACGACAGACCAAAACTGTCTGTCTGTATGCCTGAAACATCATCAGAAGCAAAACTGTCTCTGTAATGCCTGAAACATCATTCAAGCAAACTGTCTTATGAATAAAAACATCAACAGAGCAAAACTACTGCATGCCTAATAATCAACAAAGCACACAACGGTCTGTCCTGTATGCCTAAAACAGCAGAATGCATAACTGTTCTGTCTGTATGCCTTAAACATCGACAGGCCAAAACTGTCTGTCTGTATGCAGAAACATCAACATTAGCAAAACCTGGTCTGGTCTTGGGGTTTTTTTAATGCCTGAAATAATCGACAGAACCAAAAATGTCTGTATGCAAGAACCATCAACAGAGCAAAACTGTCTTCCTGTATGCATGAAACACCACAGAGCAAAACTAATTGTATGCTCCTGCAACATCAACAAGCAAAACTGTCTGCAATCTGAAGCATCAACAGAGCAAAACTGTCCTGCACCTGAAGCAGCAACAGAGCAAAACTGTCTATATGCCTGAAACATCAACATAGAAAAAACTGTATGAAGCATCAACAGACAAAAATACTGTATGCCTAAAACATCAACAGAGCAAATCGGTCTTCTGTATGCCTGAAACATCCAACAAACAAAACTGTCCTGTTTGCCTGAAACAATCAACACTGCAAAAAACTGTCTGTATGCCTGGGAACATCAATAGAGAAAAACTGGTTTGTATGCCTGACGCATCATAAATAATGACTAACATTTTCCCATGGCATAAAGTTTGTGCAAGATAGAGATCCAAATCAAATACTTTAAGTTAGCATCACTCACCACTTGAGGGACCTGAGATGGTTGGCTGCATTGTCCACACAAACCACCATCACCAGCAAAAGTCATCAGAGCCATGGATTTCATTGCGGCAACATCAAGATATTCAGGGCAGCCTATAACCCAAGTTCTCTCCACCCTGCCTTTGGAATATACCAGCCCTTGTGTGAGAACCCCCGTCTAAATCACATGGTATCTTCCTGCTCCAAAAAGTCAGAAGATGAGTTGGGCTGGTGGTTGTCCTGTCCAACGAATACATGCGGACTCCAAGTTAGGACGATATACCACAGACGACATCTATTCCGAGGAGTCATCCAGGCCGGCCCATTCATTGCTGAAACTTTTTACCCTTGGGTACGGCCCAGTTTCCCGCAAGTGCCACCCGTGCCCGACTTTATGAAAGTGATGTGTGGAGCAACCTCTCAGCCCTTCGGCTTACGTTTCTTCAGATCCTTTCGGCTCAACCCCTTACTTTCGCTACGGCCTTTATTTCGATGAGATCATCGATCAACGGAGTAGACTGGACACAGCTTCGTAATTTAATCATGGGTCAAAAGTACCACAGGGAACTGTTCTGGGCCCTTGTTTTTCATAATTTATTAAAAATGACATAAGTATATATCTCTCTCCTGGAACTACTATAAGGCTTTTTGCAGATACTGTTTAGTAATAAAAATAATAGAACAATCAATGGCAAAGAATGATCTCGCAATTCTACAAGAAGATCTAAACGCTTTACAAGAGTGGGAAAGAACTTGGAAAAAGGGAATATTCAACCCAAAAGTTGTCAAGGTTGTTCATGATGGTAACAAACGCTCACCAATTAGATCAATTTATTCTATCCATAAATACTATCTAAAGAAACTAATGCTGCAAAAATTTAGAGGCGTTTTATAGATATCTCCTCAAATGGAAAGAACATTACAATTTCAATTATGTAAGAAGCAAATAACATTTTGGCTTTCGTATACAGAATATCAATGACTGATGACGCCCCAAAAGGTTAAAGACGACTGCTACAAAACACTGGTTAACCAACTGGAATATGGTTGCTCAGTTTGGGATCCTTACCATCTAAAGGACATTGAATAACCTCGAAAAGATCAGAAGAAGCAGCAACTGTTCTACAGGGAACCACATCAGAGAAAAGGGAATACTAGAAGAACATGAGAAATTAGAATGGAAACCCTTAAAGAGAAAGAGCTTTATTAAACTTAACAACCTTTTCAAAGGCAGAGCTAAGTAATTGAGATTCCAATGGAACACAATATTGAATAAAAGTAGCACCAGGAGTGGCAGACAATGTTAATACCATACCTGCATCAAAATAAGACAAACACCACTTTCATCGTTTTATCCATATCTGGACGGCTGTGGAACGCACTGCCGGGCCATCAAGAAGGCCACAACAATGCAATCTCCATCAAGGGACAAAATTGATTCGACAGTTTGAGATCTGCATAATGACGATTTTTTCTATTTTTGCTTCCCCAGATATTTATTATTACCTGGGCCTGAATTTTGGCCATTGCTTATAACTTATTAATATAGAGTGCGATACCCCTTGTTGCCAAATTTGCTCCCAGGGTGCCAACAGTCTGAGACGCAACTGTTTTAATTTATTTTATTTTATTTTTTAATTCGCGCGCTGGTGACCTACTCCGTTTTGGTGCACCAGTATTTTAGAAGAAGGAAGAAGTTCAGCAATGAATGGCCGCTGACACATCCGAGGATAGCTGCTTCTATACCACAGGCCTTGGACGGACGTTCTGAAAAGAAACAATGGATGAAAGCTCTCTCTCCCTTCTTTAAAGACCAGTCATGGCCTCATCATCAAAGATGCAAAACAAGGCTAGGTGTGACTGGAGGCAAGGTCCTAGATTTACCTTTCAAAACCGTTCTGTCCACAACTGATTTTTATTAGGCTAGTTCTTTTCATGCATGCATCGTCGCGTGGAGCCTGAATGTACCACGAGGGGGGAGTTGTAAATCCCCTACTTGCCCCCCTACACACACTCACACACACACACTAACTCACTCACAGTGTGTCTAGGCGTGTCCACTTACTGTGTTAGAACAGACGTCTCACAACCGATGCCATGTTTGACTGCCGTTCTTGTTGACCTTCACACCATTCTTGATTCTGTTTTATACGGACTATTCCGAACGCCAAACGCCGGGCAAACTTGTGAATGAATAATATTGATAAGGAGGACACTTTCTGATTAGCGCCCATCCTCAACCAATGTAGGCTACAGGGCGCTTTAACAAGTTTAACATATCAACTTCTAAAAATTATTAGCAGGGCACACACACACACAACAAGCACACACACACAACATACACACGCACGCACACACACACACTCACACGCGCGGCGCCCGCGCGCGCGCGCGCACAAACACACACACACAACACACACACACAACACACACACAACACACACACACACACACTCACACTGGAACATAATGTTTGCATACATAAACACACCTATATAACACGTGTACAGCTGCATTTGTACACAAGCAAAGTGTGCAAGTGTCATATAGTAATTTAGCTAATATTTCAGGTGGTATCCTGCAACTGGCGTTTGAACAGATACGTTTTAAGTGCTGACTTGAAAGTCGTAAAGGAAGGGGTGTCAGAAAGGTATGAAATTCAGAGTAATGCCCGCACAAAATGAGAATGTGCTCCTAAGAACCGGCTGCTTCGGTTATGGTAGGTAGGTAGGTAAGTTAGGAGCTATTATAGCCGTCGCGGCTTTCATGTGCCCATCAATGAAGTGTCAGTACTTTTCCCAGTGTTTAGCGCTACCTGATTACAGTTTGCATATAATTTTGTATAAATAGGGAATTCGAAATATGAGGAATTCGAAAAAATTCGTCATTCAGAGAAGAACGGAGGGAACGAGTAGGAATATCTATTTTGAAGCGATCAGAGAGATAGGTAACGCTTCAACTCTGTGAGGACTTTATAACATTGACACGCCGACTTATACTGAATTTCTGTGCTCGATTTTAAAAAGTGAAATTTCCTTCATGATATTCTAAATAGGTGATGTTGTGGAACCTTGAAGATAAGGCGAGCGGCTGAATTTTGTATCAGTTGTAGTGGTCAGGAGTAAGGCTGGTGGTAGTCCCCTGTCCACATGACAGCGTGTTTACCAACGTTGAAAAGTGGTCCAACACTCGAGACTTGTCCTGAAAATGCAATACACGCTCATTCTGGACGTGTTTGGGTCCGTGTGCGTAACTTACCTCATAACTTATTCAAGCGTGTTAGTCAGCGGTGTTGCAACATGTACCCCAAAAGTTAACTTATGTAGGCGTATTGGGGGAACGTGTGCTTAGCGTGTATGGAACGTGGCAGAAATAGCTCGCGTACAGCACAACTGCCACCGTGTGAGGGAACGGCTAGCGAGCGTGTGCAGAGCGGTTGAGCGTGTCTGGAGCGTTCTTGTTAGCTTGTGCATAACGAGTGAGTAGCGTGTGCAGCGCGTTAGTAGCGTGCACGTGACTTGTGTATAAAAGGAGCGTGCAGCAGAACGTAGCAAACACAGCACGTTCAGCAGTCGGAGAGATCACATCTCTCCACGAACATCGTTCTCATGCCAAAAGGAAAGACACTGGGTGCAAGAAGGCCTGCAGATGAAAGGCGTGGCCCGGTCCTGGCAGAAGACGCCGCCACCTGAAGAGACCCTGAGACCCCTGAAGTTGTGATGCAGCCTGAAGCCAGCCAGGAAGCCAGCCTTGAGAGACGGTCCTCCCGGTCATCCAGACAGTCCTCACGGTCATCCTCTGCAGCATCTGGTTCCTCCATAGCCGCCAGTCAACCACCCAGCCAGCCACCAAGTCAACAGCAGAAGAAGAAGAAGAGGGCCAAGCGAACCGAGTTTTACCCTGAACGCTGAGCAGGAGAAGGCCATGTGTGAGTTCCTACAGGAGAACCCCATCTTGTGGGACACCAAGTTGACCAACTACCGGCGCACTGACCTGAAGTCCAAGCTGTGGGAAGACCAGGCGGAGAAGACTGTGGAACACCTGAAAGGCTGGTTCAAGTCGCTGCGTGATGCACACACTCGCCTGGACAAGAAGAAGTCAGGGGCAGGCTTGCCTCAGCTAACAGAACGTGACCAGTGGATTGAGAAGTCGTTCGAGTTTCTGAAGGGTGTTGTCCGGCATCGGTCCGAGCCTGTGAGGCCTATGAGGGTGGCGCTTCTGTTGATGATGACCTGGTGGCTTCGGAGATGGCAGTCCCCTCCATGGAAGACGAGTCGCCTTCCATCTCCTCCTCCTCCAGGCAGGCAGGGAAGAAGAGAGGCAAGACAGAAGATGATGTGCTGCTTGTTAGTCTCCAGAAGCAGGTAGAGGAGTCTGGCGAGATCCTCAGGGGCTTGTCACAGCCCAAGAAAATGACTGCCACTGTTGCTTTTGCCAATTATGTCAGGGACAGTTTGATCTCTATGTCAAGGGACAAGTTCAAGAAAGCAAGATCCCAGATCAACAAGGTGCTCAGTGACCTCTTGGAGGAAGACAGTGGTGATGAAGACTTGCCTACAGTGTCTGCAGTTGTCAATCCTGCTCGCTGCACCTCCGCTCCTCCACCTGCTACCTACTCCCTCACTAGTAGCAAGAGTGAACTTTACCAGCCCCCTCCCCACATGTGGCGGCATCGTGCTCCTACAGCTTCTGTCTGGCAGTCACAGTCATCTGACTATGTTCAGCAGTACTTTGAGGAACCCCTCCTACCGGCGTTCCAGCAACAGTCCATGCAGCAGCAGCAGCCCATGCAGCAGCCACAAGAGTCACCACAGTCCATGCAGCCGCTTAGACTTCAGCCCCTAGTCAACCGACGTCCCCCTTCAGCAGCAGCTGGGTCAGAGAGACAGTTACAGGCCAACACCTCTCCTGGGGTATCCTCTGTTATCAGCACGGCCCACCAGGTTCTCGACCTGGGCCAAGGCACCACCAGTCCAGCAGCAGTCGCTACAAGCCAGAATGCTGGTCAGGGACTTTTGAACTTGTCAATCTCAGGACTTTCAGGACTTTCAGGAATTTCAACAGGTGGCATGTCCGATATATTCCCCTTGGACTCTTCTCCACTTGGCGACAAGGCCAGCACACCAGCAGCAACCAGCAAGCAGTTGGACACCCACCAGGACCCGGAGTGAAGAAGTGAAATTATAGACTCTAATACAGAGACAGTGAAATGTTGTTATTGATGTGCCCTGAGAAAAATAAAGAGTTGTAAATACAACTAAAAAAATATAAAAAAATAAAGGAAATAATAAAAAGAAATTAAAAAACAAGATATATAAGAATAATAAAGTGTGGAAACGAACCAAAAAAATAACGTGCATTTGTTATAGTAGGATCAGTATTTTATTCACCTTACTATACAATACACGTATTTTTTCTTTCATGTTCACACGTTACTATTATTATATTTCTTTTGTATTTATATTTGTTTTTATTATTTCTTTTATTAATATATGAAAAGAAAAGAAATATAATAATAATAATAAAGTGTTGAAACGAAAAATAATACGTGTATTGTATAGTAAAACAATATTTTATTGTTCTTACTATCCATTTCAGGTATTATGTTTTTCGTTTCCACACGTTATTTTTATTATATTTCTTTTTTATTAATGGAAAAAAATAAAACAAACCCCCTCACAAAATACATACATTTTACAAAATTTCGACTTTATTACAACGTGTACATTTTTATTACAATTATATTTATTTTTCATTAATGGAAAAAAATAAACAAGCCCTCTCACATATACATATTGTTTTTTAAATACAACTTTATTACAATGTGTACATTTTATTACATTTTTTGCCACAATTGGCATATTTTAATATTTGTTTCTTTTCATCATTTATTTTTATTTACATTGCAGTTTTTTTAATACACTTTCTTACAATATGTACATTTAAATAAGAGTCTGGCTTCTTGAGGACACTATATCATCTTGTTCTGCCACGCCACCGCACCAACCGGTGAGTTGAGCCAGTGTTTCAGAAGGTTTCTCTGCTTCTTTCCTTCTTTTGAGGCAGTGTTGGGCCCACTAAACAACCTTGGTGTCCTCCAGGTTACAACTGTCACGCCAGGCCCCTGGAACAAACTCTTCCGTGTCATCTTCTGGTTTGTCAAGCTGCTGGTTTTGCAGACCTGGATACCTAGTTCGCATCAAGTTGTGAAGGATCAAGCATGTCTTTACAATGAGCTTCACAGTCTCTGGCTTGTGTTGCATGGTGGTCAGCAACAATTGGAATCTGTTGGCTAGGATTCCAAAGGCGTTTTCAACAACTCTTCTTGCCCTGGAGAGTCTGTAGTTAAAAATTCTTTCATCATTGCTGAGGCCTCGGAGACTGTAGGGCTTCATCATTGTCTTTCTCAGGGCAAAGGCATCGTCACCAACAAAGAAATAAGGCATGTCTTGGGTATCATGTGGCAGAGGTTCTGGGTCAGGGAAACCAATTGTTCCATCTTCCACACACTTCTTTAGTTCACTTTCATTGTAGATCTGTGCATCTGATGCCGACCCTAGGCCCCTATATTTGCCCAGAGGAATTTGTAGTCTCCATCCACCAGAGCCAGCAGGACAATGGAGTAGAAAACCTTGTAGTTGTAGTACAGGGACCCACTGTTCGGAGGAGCTCGACAGGCACATGTTTTCCATCCAGAGCTCCACAGGTATGTGGAAAGTTCCATCTGTCTTGGAACTTCTCTGCAACGTCACGCCAAACTTCAGGAGTACTTGGACACACCATCAGTTCATCCACATACTCGTCTACAATAGCTTGGCAAACTTCTCTCACCAGCACGGACTGTGTGTTGTGAGGGACCCTCCAGCCAAATTTCAGGGAGGCATACTTGTTGCCGGAGGCCAGATGCCGCAACGTGATGGCCAGCTTCATACCTGGTGGCAGTGGCTCTCTGAAGGGGGTGTGTTGCTTGGTTATTCTTGGGCCAACTCTTTCCAGCAGCTCATCAAACATTTCTGGTGGCATACGCATGAAATTCTTGAATGAGGCCTGGTCTTCATTTCTCGGCTCCATCATCAACTGGTCATAGAAGCCAAAGTTATGGGGGCCCCGGTAATCCAGCCTCTGACCCAGTGTCTTCTCTTCTGGGCATGTTTTCTTCTGCTGTTCTTCTTCTTCATTTCAAGGTACTGGTGCAATGTCAACTTGACAAGGTTCACATGATGCTGGAGGGCAGCTAAGTAGTACTGGACATTCTCAGGATCTGGCATCTTCAGGAACTTCAAATTCTTCAAGGAAAATCAGGTTCTCCTTCTGTATCAGGATATCTTCTGGAGCTCTGCACACTCTGGAATCTCGATCGCAGCTGATTTCCATGTGTGGGGGTACTCTTTATATAGGCAGAGCCGAGCATAAGGCCTCAAACGTTATGCTAAGTTCCCTGTAAGTTCTGAGTAAGTTCTGGGGTCGCCAGATACACGTTGCACACGTTCCAAGCACATTGTACACGTTCCAAACGCGTTGTACACATTGCAACACGTTCATATAAGTTGTAAAGACGTCAGAAGAACGTTCTGTAGACGTTATATACGTTCCACATAAGCTGATACACGTTAGAGATAAGTTCCCCATAAGCTGGATGTAAGTTCGACAGAAGTTCCTCAGCCGTTCTGAACTCGCCAGGCACAAGTTAGGCACACGCTCTAGGAGCGTTCAGCAGCCTGGGGACGTGTGTGAACGTGTTGAACTTATGCCTAACGTGGGCCTAGCTTGTGTGTAACTTACTTCAACTTATTTCTAGCGCATAGCGGGCGTGTTAGCAACACGTCGACACACGCCGAGAAATTTTGTGCATGCACAAAACTTTCTGGACACCTTGGCGTGTGCCCAAGTACGTCGAGGAATACAGCGTGTTTCAGCGTTTCTGGAACTTAGGCCCAGCGCTCTTGGAACTTATTTCAACGTGTCTCAACGTGTCCTCAAAATTCCCACACGTCGGCACACGTCGGGAGACACGCCCTAGTGTGACAGGGTCTTTAGGAGAAGAGCGTTACAATAATCTAGTCTTGACAGAATGCAGGAAGACGCCAACGTCTTTGTGGCCTGTTCTGTAAGGAAAGGTCTGATATAGCTAATGCAACTTACTTATCTTCTCATATTCGTTGCACGGTCAAAATGGTTTTGACCGCGCGACGAATATGAGAACATAAGTGATTTCTCATTCTTCGTTTTCATTGTCCTAAACGTTATTTGTTTTTGCCGGAAGAAGACCCAAGAGGTCGAAATGCATTATGGCTTGTCCTGTACTTTGTCAATGTCCTTGGCGGTAACTAACCCCCTCTCTTTCTAAATTTTGCTTCATTTTCCGCCCTCAGTCACTCTGTTTTGAAACTAACTTTTCTTTTTCAGTTTTCAAGTTCAGGTTTCTATCACCAACATAGCTATAAAAAGAGAAAGCATGGGAGCAATAAGACTTGCAAACGTCTGTCAAAGAAAAGGATGTAGGTGTACACAGAAACTTTGAGTGAAAGTTTTTACAGCACATCGATGAAGGTGAACAGGCTGCAAGCACTCATTCGAAGAACGTTTGAATGTTTAAACAAACCTTAAAATGTGTTTAAAGTCTTGAAAAAGATCATTGATTGCTCGTTTTTCCTTTTCGTTGCCCTGAGTGTTATCTTGCCTTAAGAAGACCTAAGAGGTTGAAACGCGTCATATTTTGTCTTGTGATTCGTTTGTCCGTGGTTGTCGGTGGAGTTGATTTTAAACACATTTTAAGATTGATTTAGATTTCCGCCTGCAGTCGCCTCACGTGCGTCCACGTCTCGAATTTAGGAGAGTGGCGTGATCTCTACGAGCGGCTTACAAAGGGTGTGCCCCTAAGAGCAACAAAACTCGTTCCTGGACCGGACAATTCCCCTATGAAGAGAGTTGCACTGATGGATATTTTAAGTGTGGCTGTATTTTGGAGATGAAGAAGACATTTCATTGCAACTTACATCATGAGCCATACAAAG
Source organism: Conus ventricosus (assembly GCA_018398815.1). Taxonomy (NCBI): domain Eukaryota; kingdom Metazoa; phylum Mollusca; class Gastropoda; order Neogastropoda; family Conidae; genus Conus; species Conus ventricosus. Next base: position 3,035,763 of record CM031604.1, on the reverse strand, counting down.
CCCAAAATATGCCGTCACTTTTGACAGAGATGACAGTTCAAGGGGGTACATGTAAAAAAAAAAAAGCCTTCCTAGATGAAGTGCAGTGTTATGTCAGGGTTGCTTTTTCTCCATCACAGTGATTACTTGAATGCTGAAACCATTTGCCAGCAGAAGTTGTAGAAGCGCCCTCAATGATATGTGTTAATAACAGAGTAGATGCCTCGCTGGGGAACTATCTGTATAGAGAAGACTCCTACCTACACAGTCTGATAAAAAGATCAGTAGCATTTTACTTATTTATTTATCTGTATGTTTCTTTTAACGAAAAGTTTTGGACTTAAATCTGATCGGAGAACAATCATCATCATCATCATCCATTTGGAAAACCCCAATCAACTGGCTGATTACCATGCCGTACTATGGAGGTTGTGCTGAGATGGAAAGCCAATGTAGGAAGATAAAGACCTACCATGTTGAAAAGGCTGAACTTCTGAACAAATTTTTCAAGAGTGTCTTCACATCTGAAGATCCAGGTCCGGTTCCTGAGATGCCAGAGTACGACCTCAAAGAGACCAAGGACGACATCTCGATCACGGTAGATGGAGTGAGAAAACTGCTAGCTGGTCTACAACCAGGAAAGGCAGCAGGCCCCGATGGACTACCGCCCAGAATCCTCTCTGTGGCAGCTAGTGAACTGGCTGTGCCTCTAGCGCATCTGTTCAGACTCACCCTAGATACTGGAGAACTTCCCTCCGAATGGAAGACGGCGTATGTGAGCCCCATTTTCAAGAAAGGCAGCAGAATGTCCCCCAACAATTACAGACCTGTGAGTCTCACTTGCTTCGTCTGCAAGGTCATGGAAAAGTTAGTGAGAAGAGCAGTGATTGGCCACCTCGAAGAAAATGACATTGTCACTAGTGAGCAACATGGTTTCGTCTCAGGCCGGTCATGTATAACACAGCTACTGGAGGTCATGGACTCATGGACAGAAGCAGTCGACGAGGGGGGGGGGGGGGGGGTGGACGTTATTTACACAGACTTTCAAAAAGCGTTTGACAGTGTTCCTCATCGTCGACTCATGGAAAAGGTCTCTGCTTGTGGCATTAGGGTAAACTTCTTCGATCGATTGGCGACTTCCTTGCAAACCAAACGCAACGAGTAGTGATCAACGGAGTGATGTCCCAGGAAGGCAACGTAACCAGCGGCATTCCTCAAGGAAGTGTACTAGGGCCCATCCTCTTTGTGATCTACATAAACGATTTGCCTGCCAACGTGAAGAGCCAAGTAAGGATGTTCGCCGATGACACGAAGTTGTTTACCAGAGTGGATTTTCCGAACAACCATGAAACCATACAGAACGACTTGGACGAGCTGATGCAATGGTCTGACAAATGGCAACTAAAATTCCATCCAGAGAAATGCTGCGTCCTGAAACTAGGCCACGAAAGAGTGACAGAGAACTTCATGAACAGTAAAGACAAAGACGGCAACTCAATTAGAGTAAAACTGAAAGAAACACAGGCAGAGAAAGATCTTGGGGTGACCATCGACAAGGCGCTCTCTTTTAAGCAACACGTGGCGCAGGCAACATCAAAGGCAAACCGCGTTGTTGGAGTCATCCGCAGGACCTTCGACTACCTAACACCAGTAACTTTCGTCCAGCTGTACAAGGGCTGTCAGGCCACTCCTGGAGTACGATCACTGTGTGTGGAAGCCAGACGAGAAGAATCAGAAAGGTCATTGCTCTGAAGTGGAAAACGTCCAGAGGGCGACCAAAATGTTGGGCCCTCTGAAGAACCTCCCGTACCCCGAAACGATACGTCGACTGAAGCTTCCATGTTTGGAACACAGGAGAAAGCGGGGAGACGCAATTGAAGTCTACAAGTACCTGCATGGCTTCTACAAAGTGTCACGCCCTGACTTCCCCGTCGTCACGAATGAGCTGAGATCTACCAGAGGCAACTCCTTGAAACTTCAGAAACCAAGGCATCGTCTCAACTTAGGGGGCAACTACTTCGCAAACAGAGTTGTGAACCTCTGGAACAGCCTCCCAGATGATGTGGTAACAGTGCCATCGGTAGATGCCTTCAAGAGAAGATTGGACAAGCACTGGGCAGCACTACCTTCAGTGTACGACCCAGAATGCCTAGACTAAAAATGCCTAGACTAAATTGCTCAATAAGTGATCTGATTATCACCATCCTCAAACCACCCAGGCCAATCAGTTTTTTAGTTTTGAGAACCTGAACATGGTCCTATGACATAAAGGACCTGAATCTTGTAACGTCAAAGTCAAATTAAAGTCAAGACAGTGGAGAAACATAAAAACTGGGGGAGACCTACTCTATGTGGGTTTTTATCTGCAGACTACTGTAATTTTCGCTCTTCATCTGGAGACAAGTTTTAGACAAGCTGATCCTGGTTCTTCCCTTACAGTGAAACAGGCCCCAAAATAACTTTTAAAAAATCACAATTTTACTAGGGAAAGAATGGGATGGGGTGGCGACCTAATCCTACCTAGCTATTAGTGTTATAGATCTAGTTGCAAAGCGAGACGACTGCAGGCGGAAATCTAAACAAATCTTAAATAAATGTTAGCGAACCGCCCAGAGAACGTGGACAAACGAGTTACAAGACAAAACACGACGCGTTTCGACCTCTTAGGTCTTCATCTGGTGAAGACCTAAGAGGTCGAAACGCGTCGTGTTTTGTCTTGTAACTCGTTTGTCCACGTTCTCTGGGCGGTTCGCTAACATTTATTTAAGATTTATTAGTGTTATGTTAGAGAAGAAGGAACTGTTCCAGCAAAATCGGCAACCGGCGTCGGTCAGGACTAACAATAAGTCGGAGTCGTAATAGGCCTAATATTCAACCAGTCAGCGATAGCGTTGCCTGTATTATTCTACCACCAACTGCCTTTCCTCCACAGTTGTGGGAAGATAACTCTCTGAAACTTCCCCCTCTGGGCGCAGACTGATCGCCCGTGTGGTGCAGACAGAACAACACAGCATCACTGAGCATGGCACACGTCTCAAACTGATTGGGCGGCGGATTGTTGATCACAACAGAGACATGTCGGCCTGTATGATGTTTTTAGTTTAACATCTTCATTCCTTTGTCTTTCTGATTTTATTTAGTAGTAATTCACTCTCTGCATTATTTTTTTAAAAAAGCTACAGACGTGGGTTTATCTCATCCACGATCATAATGGCCCATGCCACCTTTCAGATGACGAGATCATGTTAGTTATTACATCATCATGTCATGATGATCGTCTTTTCACAGACATTATTTCCATGTAACCGACTACAGCTTCTGATTGTGTAGCATTGAAAAGAAAGCCACAAATACATAACAACTCTTCTCAATCTCCAAACACATGACTACAGGTCTGACCCAGGAAATTATCGCCCTGTAAGTCTGACTTGTATCCTTTGCAAAGTGCTTGAGTCATTTGTGAGAGATGCAATAGTAAACCATATGAATGATTTTTCCTTATATTCAGATTGCCAACATGGATTTAGACAGGGTAAATCTTGTATGACACAACTTTTAGAAGTAATGGAAGATTTTACAAAAATGATCGATGATGGGCTTGCTTTTGACGTAATTTACTTGGATTTTAGGAAAGCTTTTGACTCTGTGCCCCACTACCGATTGTTAAAAAAATTAGAAGGTTATGGTATAAATGGGAATATATACAACTGGATTAAGAGTTTTCTTTCTAATCGAGTACAAAGGGTGAAAGTTGGAAATAATTATTCTTCAAATATAGATGTTGTAAGCGGTATTCCGCAGGGAAGTATTCTTGGACCTATTCTGTTCACAGTTTTTATAAATGACCTGCCAGAATGTGTAATTAGTTCATGTAAAATATTTGCAGATGATACGAAAATATATGATCCTGTAAGTAACCATCTTAAATTACAAGATGATATTGATAATCTAATTAAGTGGAGTGAAACATGGAATTTATATTTTAAATCCAGTTAAATGCAAGGTTATACATTATGGAAAAAATAATCCGGAGTATACATATACTATGAAATATAATGATGCTGTCTCAGATGTTGATTCCGTTTCAGAAGAAAAAGATCTTGGTGTAATGTTTGATAGCAGTCTGAAATTTGACAAGCACATAAACAGTGTAATGATGAAAGCAAATAAAATGCTCGGCATAATCAGACGGTCTTTTTCATATTTGGATACTGAAGTTTTTACATTACTATATAAGGCATTAGTTAGACCCCACCTGGAGTATGGAAATGTGATATGGAGCCCTTATTTAAAAAGGCAATCAGCAAGTATTGAGAAAGTACAAAAAAAGGCCACCTTGTTAATTAAGGAATTCAAATATGTTAGCTATGCAGATAGATTGCGAAGGTTAAATTTACCATCGTTAAAGTTCAGACGAATAAGGGGTGACTTGATTGAGACTTACAAGCTATTTAGGGACTTAACTGTACAAATTTTAACACATTTTTTCAACTAACCACTAATCAAATTACAAGAAATTCTGATAACAAAATCCAAATTAAATATTGTCGCACTAATATTAAAAAATTTTCATTTAGTAACAGAGTGGCACCGTATTGGAACAAACTACCTGCGCACATTAAAAAAGCAAAAGATTTGAATACTTTTAAAAACCTTCTGGATACTAACGCTGAGTTAAATATGTTAAAATCTCAATTTGATTGATAGAAATAAAGTAATAGAATAGATTAAAATATATCCTGAGCATATGCATGCATTAAACAACCAATGTTTATGAAATAAGATGATTGGGACACAAAAAGCTGTGAGGCTATCAAAGTCCCAAGTGAACTGAACTGAACTGAACTACAACAACAAGGATGGAAGAAGTGGTAGTTATACACATACACATTTAAACACGCATGTTAAGAGTGGAACATGTGCACACCAAACAAAATGGTAACACTCACAAATGTTTTAACCAAAGCGTTTGCATGGGTGTATGTGTTGGAGTACTTGTGTGTTTGACTTGGACCAGCTGGTGTGTGTGTGTGTGTGTGTGTGTGTGTGTGTGTGTGTGTGTGTGTGTGTGTGAACAGCATCGCATACACAGTAGTTAGTATATAAGTTTATTTTATCATTCCAATATAGATTTATTTGCCATATTTTTTAACAAGAATTGTACGATCTGTTGATCAGAACAAAGCTGGTGTGAAAAGCGATGTGAGCAAATTCCCATGAAAATGGAAGCATCCAGTATTCTGGCTAATACGGCCAGAGCCACCTCTTACAACATGGTGTTGCAGGTCAGTGTTTGGGCATTCTTATTAAACAGTTGTTAGACTCTGTGTGTGTGTGTGTGTGTGTTGGGGGGGGGGGGGGGGGGGGGTATATGTGCCTTTTTGTTTTAAATTACTAAATTATGAATATATTTGAAAGAAAAGAATTTGATGGAGATCAAGAGATAAATGTTGAATTAGTAACTCTGCATGTGGACAGTATTACTTGCTGCATATGAGAAAACAAACAGTAATATAAGATAAACCTCTTTTATTTGTATCTGCATGGTCCAAGTGGGTAAGGCATCAGACTCTTGTTCAAAGATCATGGCAAATGAAACAAACTGCGGCGTTACTGAAACATGACAAAAAAGCAGAAGAGCACACAAAACAAAGTGTGAAGTAACGACGATTTAATGCATGACACAAAACACATGGTTGCACATCCACGTCGGACATCGGACATAGACCGATTGCACATGCAAAATGTCCGATATAACTGGCAGTGAAGAGGACAAATGTCCCATTACTTTGCCGAAAATGCGGTCACTGTCCGATAGCTTTCCGATGCTCACAGACATGGCACCGGCCGTTTATATCAAGCCCGCATAATTATTTGAGTCCGACCGTTGTACAGAACTCCAGTCTGTAACTTTAGTGTAAGCCCACTGCCCAGTGAATCACTAGGCCTATTACTAGTCCCGTGTGCCACTGGCACTAAGCTTAGTGGCGAGCCGTGGCGGTCTATTTTTAGCTCGTTGGCTTGCAACTCTGCCTCCCTGACTCGCAGAGGCTGAGCCAGCGAGGTACACGGCTCGCAGCTGAGAGCTCGCAGCCAGCTTGTGTCAGGGTTATTTTTAGCGTAAAGCGGCTAAAGAGCGATAAGCCTTGTACTTGTAGAAAGAGGGTTCAGCACTCAGAATTTGATTTTGACAAGTCAAAGGAACAGACTGACAGCAGAAAACCAGGCCATGCTGATGAGGGTGCAAATGGAAGGACCAAGTGATGTCAAGGGGGAATCAGAATGGGTGTTCAGGGTGACAGAAAAGTGGGGAGAGAAAAGGAAAAGAATGCTCTTCAACCAAAAAGACGACTCCAAATGAATCAATATTGTACTTGAATACTAGCATTAGCAATGAATAGTGATTTAGGAAAGACACCGCCTCTGTGTGTGTGACTGTGTGTGTGTGTGGACTAGTAATAGTATGTTTACCAAACATGGCTTCCCACTCTAGGAATATAGTCAGCTTTTGTAATACCATTTTTGTGTGCATAAAACTTAATATACATTCAATCTGGCTTGCGTTCAAAATGTCCGATTGATTTTGTTATGAAGAGGACAAATGTCCTATTACTTCAGGGTGGTCCAGGACATTTGTCCTATAGATACTGCTAAGGATGTACAACCCTGCAAAACAGGACAAGAAATTTTTGGCAAAATGCCTTCCTCAGCGACAAAAAAATACAGACATAAACATGCACAATACTCCCCTTGTGAAGCCAAAGTGGTGAATGAAGTAGACAGAGGGACAGTGGAAGAGAGGGTGAGTAGAGTTCGAGGAATAGGGCACGAGGAAAGAGGGTAGAGTAAAGTGAGGAGGAGGAAAGGGAGAGAGGAGAGAGAGAGAGAGAGAGAGGGGGGGGGGGGGGGGGGGGGGGGGGGGGGGGGGGAGGGAGAAAGAGAGGGAGAGGACAGAGAGAGAATGGAAGTAGAGGAAGAGTGGAGAATGAGAGAGAGAAGAGGAGGGGAAGGAGAGTGAGTGGAGGGGGAGGGTGTGGATGGTATGTAGTGGGTGTGTTGCATATGAATGAAATGAACAAGAGAAAGCACAATAAATAAGATACAATATACTCGAAAAAGCATTTTAAATGACAAGGAGAGGGGGGGGGAGAGAAGGGGGGTCAGCTGCCTAAAGCATCCGACCCAAGTCTGACCCAAGGGTAGGTTGCTCTACCCAAGCACCAAGGGGTGAGAGGGAAAACGGGAGAACCCCGAGAAAAAACCCACTAGCCAGACGCAGCTAAGAGCTGCAAGGCTCACCCCCCCCCCCCCACACATACGAAAAAAAAAAAAAAAAAAAAAAAAAAAAAAAAAAAAGCACTTGCCCGCGGGCAAAACCACACACAACACACACACAGACACACACACACACACACACACACACACACACACACACACACACACAAGTGCGTGCGCGCGCACGAACAAACACGCACGCACACATACACACGCCAATAAGCGCACACACTGGGGGGGGGGGGGGGGGGGGGGGGTAACAATGGGGAATAAATGGGTAAATGTACAAACAAGGCATACATTAAGACATCTGGGTGTAGCATAGGGAAGTAGGTGGTACTATGGTGGCGCAACAGAAAAAAAGGGCAAAAATAAGAGCATAACGCAAAAGATAGATATGCGGTCATGATGAGAGGCGCTAACAACACTCCCAATGACAAAAAAAAAAAAAAAAAAAAAAAAAAATTATCTATACATATATATACACACACATATATATATGAATACATACATATATATATATATATATATATATATATATATATATATATATACAGATAGACAAAAAAAATTTTAAAAAGGGGAAGAAAAAGGAGGGGAAAGGGGAGGGCCGGGGGGAAAGAAGGAGAGACATAAAGAGAGGGAAAAAAAGAGGGGCCTAAAGGAAGGGTGGAAGATCATGGGTTCGATTCGCACTTGAGACAAACAGGTTGGAAGAGGTTTTCTCATCTGAGTTAATTCTGTGTAGACTCCAGTTCCCTGCTATTTCTGTGGATGAAACTTTGTTTCTGAGGTCTTGCGCATGCATTCAAGCATAAGAAATCTTGACTGCACAGTAAATCCCATTTCACCTTTCCAAGAAGTGTCTGTAGGCCATTGTGTGCCTGTGCGATGGATGACATTTAAACATGAAATACATAAATGGAATATGGTTACCTTTATGTTTGGATTAAAAAGTGGTTGCATACACAACATTCTCAGCAATGCTGAAGCTCAGATTTCTAGATGAGGTATGAAAAATGAAAGACAGGAATGTTTGCACAGGACTATGTCACAGTATATATCAGGGTGAATGAGTTTTGTTTGTTGTGTCTGTATTTGTAAGAGTGTTTTTAAGCATTGTTAATATTCCGGTCAAAAAAACTGTTTGATGAGTGTATATTTGAGACCTGAGTGTGTGTGTGTGTGTGTGTGTGTGTGTGTGTGTGTGTGTGTGTGTGTGGTGTGTGTGTGGTGTGTGTATTTGAGACCTGAAGCAGTGTTCTGTAGTGCTTCAGATGAAATTCCTAAATTAAGAAAGGGGATTATTGGTGTGTTGCAGGTGATGATCCGACTGATGACTTTTGTTTTTAATGCTGTTGTTCTTCGGTATATCTCTGGAGATTTGCTGGGTGTGCTTAATGTGAGGTAATCCACACACTAAACGAGAAGTATGAGCATGGAAATGATTCCATTCTCACATTTACAGACGAGCAGTTCCACCATTCTCCCTCCCTTCACTTTACATACAGTTTCCGTCTTCCTCACAGGGCCCCAAAATTGATGTGGTCTCTTGAAGTTCTTTTGAACTCACCTTTGCTCATGGACACTTTATCAGCAATAAAGGACAAACAAGATCTGCCCCTAATTCCTGTGCAGACTTTGTTTTGCGATCATGTCCTTACATAAAAAGCTGAATGTCACCATTCTTAGACAAGATTCATACTACTGAAAAAAGGGGCATTATCCCATGGCCTTTAGATTAGCCTTTCAGTTTAGACAGAAGTTGATTGGTAAATTATTTTTTGAGAAAAGTTTAACATCTGTCTGTATCCTTCACAGTTTAAGCTCTTTAAGTATAAGCCAACTTGACCAGTTAAACTGAAACCAAAGCCCTGGATTTTTTTTCCACTTAAAAATAGAAAATGCTTTGATGTTTACTCTGCCATTGGTATGTGCTGCCATTTTAGGTTCTTTGCTTTACCAGATTGATATAACCTCCGTACCCCCTCTTCATCATGCCAGAAATGATAGACAAGTAAACAGTCACCTTTCTATTTATGTTGCTAATACCTGTCATCAGAAAAAAAAATTGCTAACACAAGTGATAATTTTTTATTTTTAATGACATCTACAAACAGTGCTGACCACGAAGACTGACATCATTTCATCTATTTTCAGGTTGACTCTGCTGTACTCCACCATCTTGTTTCTGACCAAGGAAGCCTTTGAGCGAGCGTGTCTGAGCCGAAGAGATGGTCAGGACTGGCGACATGTTATCAACTTGATCTGGTGCACGTGAGTCACTTCTTACACTGCTTTTGTTTTGTGTGGTGTCTGTGTGTTTGCTTGTTTTGCTGAGGATAGGGATCTGTGGATGTAGATTCTTCAGGATTTCTGGAACAGAATCTTGGTATGTGAAATAAAGCAATGGATGTAGATTCTTCAGGATTTCTGGAACAGAATCTAGGTATGTAAAATAAAGGAATGGATGTAAAGTCTTGAGGCTGTCAAGGAATGACTGATGCACAAATACCATTGATTTCAGAAACAAGCTTTGTTTGTTAACAAATCTTAAATAAATGTTAGCGAACCGCCCAGAGAACGTGGACAAACGAGTCACAAGACAAAACACAACGCGTTTCGACCTCTTAGGTCTTCGTCAGGTGATATATAAATGAATAAAACAACGAAAATTGACTTAGCTTTGATCGCTTCAGATCGCTTAGGGTTCAGCGCAAGGAAGAAGGTGTTTTGTCTTGTGACTCGTTTGTCCATGTTCTCTGGGCGGTTCGCTAACATTTATTTAAGATTTGTTTAGTCGTCTCGCTTTGCAACTAGATCTTTGTTTGTTAGTTTAAGTCTTGAGGCTGTCTAGGAATGACTGATGCACAAATACCATTGATTTCAGAAATGATCTTTGTTTGTTAGTTTAAGTCTTGAGGCTGTCTAGGAATGACTGATGCACAAATACCATTGATTTCAGAAACGAGCTTTGTTTGTTAGTTTTTTTAAAAATTCATTGTCATTTGATACCTTAGTTTGTCCATTAGAATCTGCAGTCACTGCCTACATAGTAAAGGAGGCTATCAGAGTCAGAATGATGCATTTGTGATCTGCCATGCCAGGAGAGTCTGCAATCTCCTTTCCTTGTGTTTTTCTCTCTCTCTCCCTCTCCCTCCCCCTCCCCCCACCCCTCTCTCTCTCTCCTTTATGTAATACGCTTTTCCTCATGTAATACAATGAGTAGTAAACAGACATTACACATTTTAAGACTTCTGTCGAATAAAAATCAATGTTTTCAAAAGACCAGACATTATCAGTTAATTTCTGCTTGACAGTACTGGTAGATGACACTATTTTACTGTGCAGGGTACCTCTGGGTGTGGTCATTGGCACAGCGTTGAGCGCCGTGTGGTTGTACCTGTTGGAGCAACCGGATACTAGTTTGGTGGTGTGACTATGGGGTGGGGGTGGTGGCCTTCGCTGTGTCAGCCTGTGTGGAGGTTTTGGTGGAACCACTCTACGTTACGGGACAGGCTTTCTTCTTCATTAGGCTGAAGGTGGGTATCTCACTCTTGCTGTTTGAAAGAGATGACAATTTGTGGGGGGGGGGGGGGGGGGGGGGGCAGAGGGATGGGAGTTGGGGTTATTGAAAAAGCAGGTGACTGACTTAACAAGACTAAAGTTTCATAAAGACCTGTGGATGTGTGTATAACTATTGACCAAGTTCATATCCATTGATTATAGGATGTTGTGAAAAACTTCAGGTTTTTAACAATGTCTGTTACTGCAGATCAGATAGGGTTTGCAGATCCGAGCTATGAATCCAGTTCTAGGTAAACTCTGTATTGACAAAAGCAATGAATAATAATGAAAGTGATGCAGAGGTGTTGCTTGAAAAGAATAGTGAAAGGTTTGATTTGTATCACACATGCACACACACACAGAGGAATGCATGCATGCACCCACACATGCATGCTTGCAAGCGATGTTACACATATCACAGTACAAATCCATTCAAAAGTTACTCAGAAATTGTTCTGGAAAATAACGAAAGAAGAAGTAGCACCTCTATTAATAAACCTCACTGTATGTGTCCTGCTTTCTGCTGAGGATTTGGATGGATTGTAAGTCATGTTTCAGCTCAGGACAAGTCAGACTATGAGGAGTTGGATGGATTGTAAGTCGTTTTTCAGCTCAGGACAAGTCAGACTTTGAGGAGTTGGATGGATTGTAAGTCATGTTTCAGTTCAGGACAAGTCAGACTTTAAGGATTTGGATGGATTGTAAGTCATGTTTCAGCTCAGGACAAGTCAGACTTTGAGGAGTTGGATGGATTGTAAGTCATGTTTCAGTTCAGGACAAGTCAGACTTTGAGGAGTTGGATGGATTGTAAGTCACTTTTAAGCTCAGGACAAGTCAGACTTTGTTCATACATTCTTTTAAAAATTCAGTTTGGTCTTTGGAATCAAAACGGACTTCTACATTGAGTGCATTTGCATGTTGCGAACTTCTACATTATGTACATTTGCATGTGTGCATGCATGCAAGTCTTCAGGTATTTCTCTGTGTGTCTGTATGTCAACAGGTGCTGACCCTGGGTCTGTCTCAAGCTGTCAAATGTGCTGTAGCTCTGCTGGTGGTTTTAGTCTTCCCTGGCTGGGGCATCTACAGCTTCGCCCTGGCTCAGGTGCTGTCCAGCGCCAGCTATGTGGCCATGTACTACGGCTACTTTGCTTACTACACCTCCAGTCGGCTGAAGAAGGACGACAGTGGATCTTTTCCCTGTCCGTCCATGGCTGATTTCCTGCCCAGAACTGTTCCAGGGGAGGTGAGTGTTCACTGGCAGGACTGCAGTGTTCTTCATATTTCTCTGCCTTTCATCTCTGACGGTATTGCCAAATTCTTCTTCTTCTGCTTACACAGGCTGATACTCCTGTGGACACTCCCTAATTGGACAGGCAAGGATTAATCCCATCTACCCAACAAAGGGAGTGGAGTTTTGTGTGCATGACCGTTTTTTATCCTGCCATTAAGGCAGCCATACTCCATCTTCGGGGAACGTGCATGCCATGTGTAACATGTCATCCATACCAACGGCCAAACTGGCCTTCTCTTCCAAAAGCTGGTGATGGGATTTTACATGTGGGCAAGATGTTATGCGTGCGTTCACACACGGAACCTCGGTTTATAGCATCAATGGAATGATTGTATTGCCAAATGAATAGACAAGACAAAATTTTGATTGTTAAGAAAATAAATTGACTAGTAAAGAAAAGGAAAATATTACTTACTTGAAAAAAAAGAAGAAGAAAAAAGGGAATAATGACAAACAAAATCTAAAGAAAATGCAGAAATCATACACACAACTCATGCAAAGGTGAGTTAGTGGGTAAGCTAAGTGAATGTTATATTACGTATTTTTATGTTGAACAGGATCCATCACTACAGATCAGACATCCAAACTAAAAATCTTCTCAAGAGCAGCAGAGACACCATTAGCACTGTCCAGACTGTACCTGTATAGAAGGCCAATACCTCCATAGAATACAAGACCTGACTCCTGCGTACACTGGTACACTCCATCTCCCCGTATGCCTGCAAGACGTGGACCTTCAGAGGGGCTCTGGAAAGAGTACACTGTACACTCCATCTCCCCGTATGCCTGCAGGACGTGGACCTTCAGAGGGGATCTGGAAAGAGTACACCGGTACATTCCATCTCCCCGTATGCCTGCAGGACGTGGACCTTCAGAGGGGATCTGGAAAGAGTACACCGGTACATTCCATCTTCCCGTATGCCTGCAGGACGTGGACCTTCAGAGGGGATCTGGAAAGAAGAACCCGAGCCATGGAAATGAGATGTTCTTGCAAGAGACTAAACATCAGACATATGATCACATTACGCATGAACGAGAGTATCCGACCATCAGGCAGCACAACAAACCATACAAAGGTCTACTAACATCTTTGAAAAGGAAAGAAAACTACATTCTTATGGCCATGTAACAATATCCACTGGCCTTGGTTACACAATATTCCGGGAAACTGCTGAGGGAGGCATTTGAATGAAGACAAATAAAAAAAACACTGAAAACCTTAGTGCACTGACAACATTGCAGGTTGGACATGGAAAACTATTCCAGAGATCCAGGTCTTAGGCCACAACTGACAGAGCTTGAGGAACCAGGAGTCACAGTTCTTCAGTAAGGCATTCCAGTCATTCCAGTCACTCTTCACGGAAGTAAAGGGAGAATAATGTTGAAGAGAAAATTCATTGCTACTTCTGTCAGGATGATAACTCATATCTTCGTTTGTTGTAGAGAAAAACTGATCATTAGTTTTGTTAGAATAGTACCTTAAGTATGTTGGTGTTGAAGAGAAAAGTGTATTGCTGCTTTTGTTTGAATAAATATATTCTGATTTTGAGAATACTGATTCATGCTCTCACTCCACAGAATTTCTTTGACGCTCATTTGGTTCATCTGACCTGGAGTTTCTTCAAGCAATCTCTTCTCAAGCAAATCCTTACTGAAGGTAAATGTTTTATGGTGTTGGACAAGTTCAGAGGTAAATAATTTGTAGAGAAAATTTGAATGTTGTTCGTTATGACTTATTTGATTTATGTATTTAGTGGAGTTTGTGTGCAAGTGTGTGTGTTAATGAAGAAAAGCATGTGAAGAATCTGTAGATAGAGAAACAAATAGAAAGGTGCTTCATGAGCTGCATGCAACTGACACCTGTTTCCCCTTGATGGAAGCAGCACAACTCTGACCATCATCTTTATTGGCTGTGAACTGACGCCTGTTCCCCCTTGATGGAAGCAGCACAACTCTGACCATCATCTTTATTGGCTGTGAACTGACACCTGTTCCCCCCTTGATGGAAGCAGCAGAACTCTTACCATCATCTTCATTGGCAGTGAAAGCCTGCTTCTCAGTATGAGATAAGGTGCAGAAGACAGTCTCGACTGGGTGAATATTCTCAGCACACTCCCATGTAGGCGATGGAAGTAGAAAAGCGCTAAGATATTGAAATTTGAGAGTTCAGAGCTCATACAACCTGTACACAAATTAGAGCGTGAAAAGTGCTTCCCTGTGGATGCGTTCAGGGATACAACTAGAGTTCCCCAGAAGGTGTTTGACAAAGGATTCTCGATAGACAATGGTCATTATCCTTTCCAGTTCAGCTTACGCAAACTTGGTGATAGTGCACAGCATGGCAGATGAGTGAGCAAAGAAAAAGACGAAGAAAAGAAGATGTTTTTTTGCATGGAACTGAGATTGCTTTTTTTTCCAAACTGCCTGTTTCCCCTCCCTCATATCCCTCCGTTCTTCAGTTGTCCTTCCAGTGACGTCATTTCAGTGCTGGAAGTGTTCAATTTTGTTTTGTTTTGTTGTAAATCATGTTTGTTTTTCTTTTCGGCAGTTTCTACTCAGCACAGTGCAGAACAGTCTAGAACACCCTCTGATGAACAAAACTAGAGAGGTGCAGCAGTTGAATTGTGCTGCAAATCCTATTTGAACAGAATGTTACTCTCCTGAAAAATTGCGGCAGTCTGTTTACATTTTTTCCCACCATGAGTACAGCATGTGTCTTGACAACCTGAAGTACAGACAGTCCTCTCTCTGCCCTGCCCATAGTCCTCCGTGCCTAAAGCCTCTCTCTGCCCTGCCCATCTAACGCTTCCTGCTCACTGTGGACAGCCCTGGTGCCTGTTCTGAATCCAGTTTGAGGTGGTATAGAATCAGGAATGAAACAATACAATTCTTTTTTAAGACCAGGTCAGTGAGAGTGCATGTGTGCATCTTTCCGTCAACAAATACAACTGAATGTTGATTTGTGTTTGCTTTTCTTGATTTGATCCCAGGCTTGCTGACTGTGCTGTGAACTACATGACTGTGCTGTGAGCAACTACATGACTGTGCTGTGAACAACTACATGACTGTGCTGTGAACTACATGACTGTGTGTTTCAGGAGAACGCTATGTGATTGTGCTGTGAACAACTACATGACTGTGCTGTGAACTACATGACTGTGTGTTTCAGGAGAACGCTATGTGACTGTGCTGTGAACTACATGACTGTGTGTTTCAGGAGAACGCTATGTGATTGTGCTGCGAACTACGTGACTGTGCTGTGAACTACATGACTGTGTGTTTCAGGAGAACGCTATGTGATTGTGCTGTGAACTACATGACTGTGTGTTTCAGGAGAACGCTATGTGATTGTGCTGTGAACTACATGACTGTGCTGTGAATTACATGACTGTGTTTCAGGAGAACGCTATGTGATTGTGCTGTGAACTACATGACTGTGTGTTTCAGGAGAACGCTATATGATTGTGCTGTGAACTACATGACTGTGCTGTGAACTACATGACTGTGCTGTGAACTACGTGACTGTGTGTTTCAGGAGAATGCTATGTCACTGTGCTGTGAACTACATGACTGTGTGTTTCAGGAGAACGCTATGTGATTGTGCTGTGAACTACATGACTGTGTGTTTCAGGAGAATGCTATGTGACTGTGCTGTGAACTACATGACTGTGCTGTGAACTACATGACTGTGTGTTTCAGGAGAATGCCATGTCACTTTGCTGTGAACTACATGACTGTGTGTTTCAGGAGAACGCTATGTGATTGTGCTGTGAACTACATGACTGTGTGTTTCAGGAGAACGCTATGTGACTGTGCTGTGAACTACATGACTGTGCTGTGAACTACATGACTGTGAGTTTCAGGAGAATGCTATGTGACTGTGCTGTGAACTACATGACTGTGTTTCAGGAGAACGCTATGTGATTGTGCTGTGAACTACATGACCATGTGTTTCAGGAGAATGCTATGTGACTGTGCTGTGAACTACATGACTGTGTGTTTCAAGAGAACGCTATGTGACTGTGCTGTGAACTACATGACTGTGTGTTTCAGGAGAACACTATGTGACTGTACTGTGAACTATATGACTGTGCTGTGAACTACATGACTGTGTGTTTCAGGAGAACGCTATGTGACTGTGCTGTGAACTACATGACTGTGCTGTGAGCTACATGACTGTGCTGTGAACTACATGACTGCGTTTCAGGAGAACGCTATGTGATTGTGCTGTGAACTACATGACTGTGTTTCAGGAGAACGCTGTGTGACTGTGCTGTGAACTACATGACTGTGCTGTGAGCTACATGACTGTGCTGTGAACTACATGACTGTGTTTCAGGAGAACGCTACGTGACTGTGCTGTGAACTACATGACTGTGTGTTTCAGGACAACGCTATGTGACTGTGCTGTGAACTACATGACTGTGCTGTGAGCTACATGACTGTGCTGTGAGCTACATGACTGTGCTGTGAACTACATGACTGTGTTTCAGGAGAACGCTATGTGACTGTGCTGTGAACCACATGACTCTGTGTTTCAGGAGAAGCTATGTGATTGTGCTGCGAACTACGTGACTGTGCTGTGAACTACATGACTGTGTGTTTCAGGAGAACGCTATGTGATTGTGCTGCGAACTACGTGACTGTGCTGGTGAACTACATGACTGTGTGTTTCAGGAGAACGCTATGTGACTGTGCTGTGAGCTACATGACTGTGTGTTTCAGGAGAACGCTATGTGATGACCTTCTTGAATGTGCTGAGTTTTGCCGACCAGGGTAAGTGGGCCAGGTGGAGGAGAGGTCTGTAATCATTTGATCTGGCATGTGTTATGGAAAGGCCTGTTAGCATTTGATCTGGCATGTGTTAAGGAAAGGCCGTTAGCATTTGATCTGGCATGTGTTATGGAAAGGCCTGTTAGCATTTGATCTGGCATGTGTTATGGAAAGGCCCGTTAGCATTTGATCTGGCACGTGTTATGGAAAGGCCTGTTAGCATTTGATCTGGCATGTGTTATGGAAAGGCCTGTTAGCATTTGATCTGGCACGTGTTATGGAAAGGCCCGTTAGCATTTGATCTGGCATGTGTTATGGAGAGGCCTGTTAGCATTTGATCTGGCATGTGTTATGGAAAGGCCTGTTAGCATTTGATCTGGCACGTGTTATGGAAAGGCCCGTTAGCATTTGATCTGGCATGTGTTATGGAAAGGCCTGTTAGCATTTCTTCTTCTTCTTCTCGTTGCCTTCACACGCGGAGACCGGTTCGTTCCAGAAATGCCGTGGTCTTCTGTAGGGACGCCACCGTGCCGTACAGCTTGTCCTCGATGGGGGTAGGCTCTGGCCACAGCTCTTCTCTCAACCATCGGAAGTTCCCGCATTCCTGTAGTATGTGGGGCGTGTCCTGTTCAGCCT
Source organism: Conus ventricosus (assembly GCA_018398815.1). NCBI lineage: Eukaryota > Metazoa > Mollusca > Gastropoda > Neogastropoda > Conidae > Conus > Conus ventricosus. The sequence goes on along the minus strand of CM031604.1, from coordinate 3,018,239 downwards.
CTCCACAAGGACACATTGGGGATGGCACAACCTTGAGTTTCGAATGGAGGTGTTTATTTAGTCTGTTGTGCCCTGTTCGCAGCCTGAAGATGGTGACCTGCTCTGTTCTTGCAAGCAGGTGGAGGCTGTCATTCTGTGCCGGAGTTCGAAACAGAGCTTTGGTGATGGTATTCAGCTCTTCAAGGCTTACAGCGTTATCTTCCTGCTCTTTTGTGGCGCCCTGTTTGGCCATCTCATCTGCTTTTTCGTTTCCCTCAATGCCGCAGTGTGAGGGGATCCACTGAAGCACTGTTCGAAGACTCTTGATGTTGTTCAGTGCCTTCTTCAATGAGGGTAGCCTGTCACTGTTGTAGGCTTGAAGGACAGACAGAGCGTCTGTTAGAAAGACAACCTGGATGTTGTGGTCTGCTCCTGTGGCGATGGTGTGTGCTGCCTGTGTGAGAGCGTCAACTTCCGCCTTGTAGTTGGTACAATGAAGGCCTGTCGGTAGCGCCTCTTCTGTCCGTTCTCCACTGGGGTATTGGATGTAGACCCCAGCTCCTCCATTTTTAACGGCATTGGTGGCAGAGCCGTCTGTGTATACCCTGATCCAGGAATCTGCGGGGTATCTTTCCTCCAGCATTGCCAGTGTTAGGGTCTTCAACACTTGGTCATCATGGTCACCCTTACTGTTGATATGGGGAATGGTTGTGATGACAGTGATGTTGTTTCCTCTGTCTTCCCAGGGTGGTGCGTCAAGGGAGAAGGAGAGGGGTATGACCTGTTTTGGGAGGATATCTTGGTATTTTTTGGTCAGGGCCCTAGACTCCACAGCAAAGCTTGATCTTTTTAGCCTGCGTGAGGATGGTGCTTGGAGTCGGTCTTTCATTGGGTGGTTCTGTGAGCACCTGAACTTGTTGGCTTGGGTCATTGCCTTTTGCTGTCTCCTGCTGGAGAGCGGTGGAATGCTTGATATTTCTTCCATCTTCTGAATTGGCGTGGTCTTCATGGCACCAGTGATGATACGCAGTGCCTGGTTTTGGACTTTGTCCAGGGTCTGCAGGTGTGTCTTGGCAGCTGTCATCCAAGACGTGGATCCGTACTCAAGGTGTGGTTTACTGTACCCTGGTACACTGACTTCAGGATCTTGTCAGTTGCGCCCCATGTGGTTCCCGCCAGTTTCCTCATTATGTTCAGCTTCCTTCTGGCTTTCCCTCTGCTGGTTGATATGAGGTTTCCAGGTCATTCTCTTGTCAAAGGTAACACCAAGGTATGTTTGCTGGTCTTCATACCTTAGTGTGGCGTTTCCTAGGGTGAGTTTTCCAGGCTTGGCTTTTGGGGATAGCGTGAAAAGAGTGGCAGTTGACTTCTCCCTGTTGATAGTTACGCACCAGCTTTCAGCCCATGCTGCAACATTCTCCAGGGCGATCCGCATCCTATAAGTTGCTGTTGTTGCATGCTCTTCACAGCACCAGAGCACCAGGTCGTCTGCATATAGCGCCGCGTGGACACCTCTTGGTAGTTCTGCTACAATGTCGTTGATAAAGAGTATGAACAAAGAGGGGGAGAGGACGCTCCCTGGGGAACTCCCTGTCTCAGCAACACCTTTTGGCCACAGCGGCCGTCTACCGACACTCTGGCTCTTCGGTTGTGTAGGTACGACTTGGTCCACTGATACATGTTGCCACTGATGCCGCAACGCAGAAGCTTCACCAGGAGACCGTCTTTCCAGACCTTGTCAAACGCTTTCTGTAGGTCAATAAAGACCGCCAGGGCTGCCTTCTGGGCCTGGAAAGCATCCTCTATGACCTGTGAGAGGGTTGTGGTTTGGTCTTCGGTACTTTTATACTGTCTGAAGCCAGCTTGCTCAGGGACAATGATGCTCTCTGTCTCCAGGTAAAGTTGAAGGCGTTGGTTGATAATGCGTTCCAGGGTCTTACAGACACAGCTTGTTAGACTGATGGGACGATAGCTTTGGGCTTTACTTTTGTTCTTGCCACGTTTGAGGATGGGTATCATTATGGCTTCTCTCCAGCACTGTGGTACCTGGCCTTGCTTCCAGCTGAGATTGAATATGTCCAGCAATTTCTGAAGCGCGATGTTTCCTAAGTGTTGAAGCATTTCATTCGTTATGGTGTCAGGTCCCGGAGACTTCTTTTTCTTCAACTTCTTAATGGCCTTCTTCATTTCCGCCAAGCTGATGTTAGTATGCATGGCATCTGGTACCTCTTTCTTTCCTGCTCTTCTTTCCCTCTCTTCTTGTCGTATCTCTTTCTGCTGGTGCTGGCTTATGTTGATGTTACTCTCTGCAGCGTAAGCTCTTGCAAAGTTGTTGGCTGCGGCCCTTCCTGTACGTGTGTTTCCTTCATCATCTAGGGTGATCTTCTGGCCACTGGTGCTTTCTTCATTCAGGGCCTTTGTCAATTTCCAAAGCTTTGTTGTGTCTTTCTCCATGTTTAGGCTTGCTGTTTTCTCTCTCCAACTTCTTCTTTTGCTCTCTAACTTGGTCCGCAAGAATTTTGCTTTTCTTTCTTGGAGTTTGATGTTATTCTCCTGGCTGGGATCGGTTTCAGCCTCTATCCTTGCTTCTGTGAGAGCATCATGTGTCTTCTGTAGCTCACTCGTCCAGTAGGGGGTGTAGTCTTTTCTTGCTCCTCTTGGTATGCACTCCTTGGCTGCCTGGAAACGCTGGTGTTGAATTCTTTGACTACATTGTTGATGTTCCTCCCTTCAACTACTATGTTTCTTGTCAGCTCGTTGGTGCGTGTGCTGAACAAGCCCCACTGTGCCTTCTTGTAGTTCCATCGCGGATGTTGTGGCTGTCCTTGTGCTTTAGCACGCATAGTAAGGACAACTGGGCGATGGTCACTGCCTCCAAGTTGTTCTTCAACCTTTCTTCTGATCTTTCTGTGGATGTCGTCGGTGCAGAAAGCCAGATCTGGAGTCGTGGTGGTGCGCCAGCGGCGGGAGTAGAAGGTAGGTGTATCAGTGGGATCATTGACAAGAATGAGGTGGTGTTCATCTTGCCAAGCTTCAACTTCTTCTCCTCTGTTGTCAATGTTGTTATATCCCCAACTCTGGGACCGGCTGTTGAAGTCTCCAGTGATGAGGAAGCCGCTGTCTGGGACCTGGATTGTGTCAAGGGACAGCATCTTGTCATCAGGGCAGTAATAATTGACGATGCTGATCGTGCTGTCTTGGGTGACCACCTTGACTTCTATGTATTCAGCTTCACCAGTGAATTTTTTTACTTCGGAGGCGTTGATGTTATTTCTCACCAGTGTCATTACTCCTCCCTTTGTTCTCCCTTTTCGTCCGTTCGAAAACACCTGGTAGCCTCTGATCTTAAACGTCTTCCCCTCTTGCAGGTGTGTTTCCTGTATACAGCAGATGTTGATGCTGTTTTCATGAAGGAAGTGTTCTAGTTCTTCTTTCTGTTGCTGACCCCTTCTGCATTCCACTGCATGATGTTGATGTCGGGGGTCTCCCTGTGTTTTCTGGGTTGTTGGCCAGTCGCTCTCCTTGCTTGTCCCCTGTCTCCACAGGACAAGACGAAGGGACCTCCAGTAGCTGAGGGTGGGCTCCTTTGAGGCCAAGAGCCCGGCACTGCACTGCCTGGGGGGACCTCACAGGGCGAGCACCATCTCGGTTAAATCGGTTTCCGCGTATCATCATAGGGCAAAGTGCGTGGTGTTGTGGTTTATTAGAGTGCGCCATGTTGGCCCAACACCTCCGGCTTCAGCACTCAGCTGTGACAGGTAGTACTGGGCTTCAGCTTACCAGTAGCAGATCTATTTATCTGACCTGACGGGGCCTGTTAGCATTTGATCTGGCATGTGTTATGGAAAGGCCTGTTAGCATTTGATCTGGCATGTGTTAAGGAAAGGCCCGTTAGCATTTGATCTGGCATGTGTTAAGGAAAGGCCCGTTAGCATTTGATCTGGCACGTGTTATGGAAAGGCCCGTTAGCATTTGATCTGGCACGTGTTATGGAAAGGCCTGTTAGCATTTGATCTGGCACGTGTTAAGGAGAGGCCCGTTAGCATTTGATCTGGCATGTGTTAAGGAAAGGCCCGTTAGCATTTGATCTGGCATGTGTTATGGAAAGGCCTGTTAGCATTTGATCTGGCATGTGTTAAGGAGAGGCCCGTTAGCATTTGATCTGGCATGTGTTAAGGAGAGGCCCGTTAGCATTTGATCTGGCACGTGTTATGGAAAGGCCTGTTAGCATTTGATCTGGCACGTGTTATGGAGAACTGTTAATTTTGTGGGAAAGACAAGTCTTTAATACAGCCAAATCACAGTGATACTCAAAAGTTAACAACAAACCTTCATTATCAATTTCCTCAGATCGTAACTTTTTGTATGTTGTTGATTTGATTGTTGAAAACATGTAGGGAGATGGGATTTTCCTCTGACAGAAAATTGCAGGAAGTTTTGATCATGATGTGATGCTCAGCTGTCCTTCAAAGACGGAAATAAATAGATCGTATATAACAAAAGAATTCAGACAAAAGTGATGGGTGTTTGGAAAGTTTTTAGTCCTAGCTTGTTACATGTACAATGAAAACCCGGAATTCATTTTATAAGCAAAACGCATTTATAACTAGTACATACTGTTGACAACCTGGATGTGATTGCGAGTTTCCTGTAGATTCATGCAAGATAGCACGATGACTGCTGTTTTTGTTCATACCAGTGTGCTAAAATTCACACACACTAAATGCTGTGTACTCAGGTGTGTATGATGTCATCAACAATCTGGGATCCCTGGTGGCTCGCTTTATATTTCTGCCTATTGAGGAAAATGGATACATCTTCTTCAGTCAGACCTTAGCCCGAGGAAAGCCTGCCAAGGAGCAGACTGAGGTGTGTGTGTGTGTGTGTGTATGTGTGTGTGTGTGTGTGTGTGTGTGTGTGTGTGTGTGTGTGTGTGTGTGTGTGTGTTCGTGTGTGTATGTGTGTGTATGTGTGTGTGTGTGTGTGTGTGTGTGCGCATGCAAGTATGTATGTATTTTATGTTATTTTATTTTACTTCTTAACATGCATGCTGGTGACCTACTCGTTTTTGAGTGAACTAGTATTTTAGGAAGAAGAAGAAGATGTAATTTGTCTTTTGGGGGCACAAACTTGCATTTGTACGCATTTATTGTTTGTTGTGATGGTCTGTGCTTTCACACTGCCATTATTCACATGCAACTCATCCTTGCCATTCCTGTTATATGGGAGTGTCTGTGCTGGTTGATTATAGGCACCTGAAATAGCTCCGTGTGGACCTTGGTTCTGGGGCTTCAGCTGGGCAAAACTAGGTGTGGCGTGTGGGATTTTTCTGCCCTTACCGGCTCCTATCCAGAGTTGAGTTTGGCATGGTCTCAGTTGGGAAGACTGGACCACTTGGTCAAGATTCATACACTTAATGGATGCGTCTCTGAGAGTGTTGCTCAAATTTCCTGACCAACACTGCAGGTGTCTGTATCTCTCAGGTCTTGTTGATTCCGGGATATATTATGAAAGTAAACATACAGCCATGTCATGCAGTCTCAGACCGGAATGGAAATCTGTAGCATTATCTTCATCATCCTCATTCTCATCGATCAGCATGAAAAAAAGTCTGGAACTCTGTGGCCCTTCATGTCCTGCTCTCATGGTGACCTCAGCTTTGATGTCCTCTCCACATGTATGGCCTCGGTTTAATTCCGTTGAGGTCACTGGTATCGGCAAATTCATGGGGGCCATCGTTGGATGAACATGGTGTGTCCTCTGGAGGGAGAGCTCACTCACGCCGGCTCCGCAACTAAGCAGTTGTTGTCATTAGTAGGGGGCTTAGTAGGTGGTGTCCTGCGTATGTTGGATCAGAACAGGCGCCACTGAACACCACTGAAGTGACTCGGCAGCAGTGCAGTGTCTCTTCTGGTAGGGTGCCTCTTGACGGCCTGACATTGATGGCAACCCTGTGGATTGCTGGTGCCAGGGTTGCTGTGAGCCGGGCGAGGACTGTGGCTGTGGACTGGGGGGTGGTAATGAGCAGCGGGGCTGTGGCTGTGGACTGGGGGTGGGAATGAGCAGCGGGGCTGTGGCTGTGGACTGGGGGTGGGAATGAGCAGCGGGGCTGTGGATTTGGACTGGGGGTGGGAATGAGCAGCGTGGGTGCGGTACCATTGAGGTGGGACAGAAAACAACACAAAAAGACTGGGTGTGGCTGTGTGGGAGAGAGCTGTAGTGAGCCAGGGAGTAATGGTTCTCGAGGGGGCACCAGAGATGAGACTTGGGAAAAGTCTGCTTACCAGCAGTTTGTGGGATGCAGTGAATGTCAGGTTGTCGTGGGAGCACCCTCCAAAGGAGATCCTGCATTACTGCTGACTGTTGGTTTTGTTTAGAATATGCAGCACATCACCATGCAAACTGCTGTGTCAGTAAGTCATAGTGGGTATCAAGTGTTTGGTGTAGGCAGTCATAGTGAGTATCAAGTGTTTGGTGTGGGCAGTCATAGTGAGTATCAAGTGTTTGGTGTGGGCAGTCATAGTATCAAGTGTTTGGTGTGGGCAGTCATAGCATCAAGTGTTTGGTGTGGGCAGTCATAGTGAGCATCAAGTGTTTGGTGTGGGCAGTCATAGTGGTATCAAGTGTTTGGTGTGGGCAGTCATAGTATCAAGTGTTTGGTGTGGGCAGTCATAGTGAGTATCAAGTGTTTGGTGGTGGGCAGTCATAGTATCAAGTGTTTGGTGTGGGCAGTATAGCATCAAGTGTTTGGTGTGGGCAGTCGTAGTGAGTATCAAGTGTTTGGTGTGGGCAGTCATAGTATCAAGTGTTTGGTTGTGGGCAGTCATAGCATCAAGTGTTTGGTGTGGGCAGTCATAGTGAGTATCAAGTGTTTGGTGTGGGCAGTCTAGTATCAAGTGTTTGGTGTGGGCAGTCTATAGTATCAAGTGTTTGGTGTGGGCAGTCATAGTATCAAGTGTTTGGTGTGGGCAGTCATAGTGAGTATCAAGTGTTTGGTGTGGGCAGTCATAGTATCAAGTGTTTGGTGTGGGCAGTCATAGTATCAAGTGTTTGGTGTGGGCAGTCATAGTGAGTATCAAGTGTTTGGTGTGGGCAGTCATAGTATCAAGTGTTTGGTGTGGGCAGTCATAGTGAGTATCAAGTGTTTGGTGTGGGCAGTCATAGTGGGTATCAAGTGTTTGGTGTGGGCAGTCATAGTGAGTATCACGTGTTTGGTGTGGGCAGTCATAGTGAGTATCAAGTGTTTGGTGTGGGCAGTCATAGTATCAAGTGTTTGGTGTGGGCAGTCATAGTATCAAGTGTTTGGTGTGGGCAGTCATAGTATCAAGTGTTTGGTGTGGGCAGTCATAGTGAGTATCAAGTGTTTGGTGTTGGCAGTCATAGTGGGTATCAAGTGTTTGGTGTGGGCAGTCATAGTGAGTATCAAGTGTTTGGTGTGGGCAGTCATAGTGAGTATCAAGTGTTTGGTGTGGGCAGTCATTAGTGAGTTTCAAGTGTTTGGTGTGGGCAGTCATAGTGAGTATCAAGTGTTTGGTGTGGGCAGTCATACTGAGCATCAAGTGTTTGGTGTGGGCAGTCATAGTGAGTATCAAGTGTTTGGTGTGGGCAGTCATACTGAGAGTCAAATGTTTTGGTGTGGGCAGTCATACTGAGCATCAAGTGTTTGGTGTGGGCAGTCATAGTATCAAGTGTTTGGTGTGGGCAGTCATAGTGAGTATCAAGTGTTTGGTGTGGGCAGTCATACTGAGAGTCAAATGTTTGGTGTGGGCAGTCATACTGGCATCAGTGTTTGGTGTGGGCAGGGCATAGTATCAAGTGTTGGTGTGGGCAGTCATAGCATCAAGTGTTTGGTGTGGGCAGTCATAGTATCAAGTGTTTGGTGTGGGGCAGTCATAGTATCAAGTGTTTGGTGTGGGCAGTCATAGTATCAAGTGTTTGGTGTGGGCAGTCATAGTGAGTATCAAGTGTTGGTGTGGGCAGTCATAGTGAGCATCAAGTGTTTGGTGTGGGCAGTCATAGTATCAAGTGTTTGGTGTGGGCAGTATAGTATCAAGTGTTTGGTGTGGGCAGTCATATGAGTATCAAGTGTTCGTGTGGGCAGTCATAGTGAGTATCAAGTGTTTGGTGTGGGCAGTCATAGTATCAAGTGTTTGGTGGGGGGCAGTCATAGTATCAAGTGTTTGGTGTGGGCAGTCATAGTATCAAGTGTTTGGTGTGGGCAGTCGTGTTATCAAGTGTTTGGTGTGGGCTGTCATAGTGAGTATCAAGTGTTTGGTGTGGGCGTCATAGTATCAGTGTTTGGTGTGGGCAGTCGTAGTATCAAGTGTTTGGTGTGGGCAGTCGTAGTGAGTATCAAGTGTTTGGTGTGGGCAGTCGTAGTGAGTATCAAGTGTTTGGTGTGGGCAGTCATAGTATCAAGTGTTTGGTGTGGGCAGTCATAGTATCAAGTGTTTGGTGTGGGCAGTCATACTGAGTATCAAGTGTTGGTGTGGGCAGTCATAGTGAGTATCAAGTGTTTGGTGTGGGCAGTCATAGTATCAAGTGTTTGGTGTGGGCAGTCATAGTGGGTATCAAGTGTTTGGTGTGGGCAGTCATGTATCAAGTGTTTGGTGTGGGCAGTCGTAGTATCAAGTGTTTGGTGTGGGCAGTCGTAGTGAGTATCAAGTGTTTGGTGTGGGCAGTCATAGTATCAAGTGTTTGGTGTGGGCAGTCGTAGTATCAAGTGTTTGTGTGGGCAGTGTAGTGAGTATCAAGTGTTTGGTGTGGGCAGTCATAGTAAACATCAAGTGCTTGGTGTGGGCAGTCATAGTGAGTATCAAGTGTTGGTGTGGGCAGTCATAGTGAGTATCAAGTGTTTGGTGTGGGCAGTCGTAGTGAGTATCAAGTGTTTGGTGTGGGCAGTCATACTGAGAGTCAAATGTTTGGTGTGGGCAGTCATACTGAGCTTCAAGTGTTTGGTGTGGGCAGTCATAGTATCAAGTGTTTGGTGTGGGCAATCATAGCATCAAGTGTTTGGTGTGGGCAGTCATAGCATCAAGTGTTTGGTGTGGGCAGTCATAGTGAGTATCAAGTGTTTGGTGTGGGCAGTCGTAGTGAGTATCAAGTGTTTGGTGTGGGCAGTCATAGCATCAAGTATTTGGTGTGGGCAGTCATTAGTATCAAGTGTTTGGTTGTGGGCAGTCATTAGTATCAAGTATTTGGTGTGGGCAGTCATACTGAGTATCAAGTGTTTGGTGTGGGCAGTCGTTAGTGGTATTAAGTGTTTGGTGTGGGCAGTCATAGCATCAAGTGTTTGGTGTGGGCAGTCATAGTATCAAGTGTTTGGTGTGGGCAGTCTAGTTATCAAGTGTTTGGTGTGGGCAGTCATAGTATCAGTGTTTGGTGTGGGCAGTCATAGTATCAAGTGTTTGGTGTGGGCAGTCATTAGTGAGTATCAAGTGTTTGGTGTGGGCAGTCATAGTATCAAGTGTTTGGTGTGGGCAGTCATAGTGAGTATCAAGTGTTTGGTGTGGGCAGTCATAGTGAGCATCAAGTGTTTGGTGTGGGCAGTCATAGTATCAAGTGTTTGGTGTGGGCAGTCATAGTGGAACATCAAGTGTTTGGTGTGGGCAGTCGTAGTGCGTATCAAGTGTTTGGTGTGGGCAGTCATAGTATCAAGTGTTGGTGTAGGCAGTCATAGTATCAAGTGTTTGGTGTGGGCGTCATAGTATCAAGTGTTTGGTGTGGGCAGTCATAGTGAGGATCAAGTGTTTGGTGTGTGGGCAGTCTAGTATCAAGTGTTTGGTGTGGGCAGTCAAAGTATCAAGTGTTTTGGTGTGGGCAGTCATAGCATCAAGTGTTTGGTGTGGGCAGTCATAGTGAGCATCAAGTGTTTGGTGTGGGCAGTCATAGTATCAGTGTTTGGTGTGGGCAGTCATAGTGGCATCAAGTGTTTAGTGTGGGCAGTCATAGTGAGCATAAGTGTTTGGTGTGGGCAGTCATAGTGAACATCAAGTGTTTGGTGTGGGCAGTCATAGTGAGCATCAAGTGTTGTGTGGGCAGTCATAGTATCAAGTGTTTGGTGTGGGCAGTCATAGTATCAAGTGTTTGGTGTGGGCAGTCATAGTGAGCATCAAGTGTTTGGTGTGGGCAGTCATAGTGGGTATCAAGTGTTTGGTGTGGGCAGTCATAGTGGTATCAAGTGTTTGGTGTGGGCAGTCATAGTGAGCATCAAGTGTTTGGTGTGGGCAGTCATAGTATCAAGTGTTTGGTGTGGGCAGTCATAGTATCAAGTGTTTGGTGTGGGCAGTCATAGTGAGCATCAAATGTTTGGTGTGGGCAGTCATAGTGGGTATCAAGTGTTTGGTGTGGGCAGTCATAGTGAGTATCAAGTGTTTGGTGTGGGCAGTCATAGTGAGTATCAAGTGTTTGGTGTGGGCAGTCATAGTGAGTATCAAGTGTTTGGTGTGGGCAGGCCATAGGGGCTGACATTGGGGTGGAGACTGCCTGAGATCCTGTCGAAGACAGTCCCCGTGATCTGTCCACCCCAAAGACATGGCACACACATCACCACCAGAATGACAATGGGGGAACCATTGACCTCAGTTAGTTCCCTTCAGTTGTAGTCCTCTCATACAAAAGGTGATCTGATAGACTGGGATCGCCCCCCTTGATGAGTTTTCTTCAAATTTGTCCCTTGTCTTGTTTGGATTTTGACATCTGTATGGACAGCGTTCATTCCCATAACCCTTCAATCAGAGGATGGACAACGTTCATTCACATACCCCTTCAATCAGAGGATGGACAACGTTCATTCACATACCCCTTCAATCAGAGGATGGACAACATTCATTCCCATAACCCTTCAATCAGAGGATGGGACAACATTCATTCCCATAACCCTTCAATCAGAGGATGGACAACATTCATTCCCATAACCCTTTAGTCAGAGGATGGACAACATTCATTCCCATAACCCTTCAATCAGAGGTATGGACAACATTCATTCCCATAACCCTTCAGTCAGAGGATGGACAACATTCATTCCCATAACCCTTCAATCAGAGGATGGACAACATTCATTCCCATAACCCTTCAATCAGAGGATGGACAACATTCATTCCCATAACCCTTCAATCAGAGGATGGACAACATTCATTCCCATAACCCTTCAATCAGAGGATGGACAACATTCATTCCCATAACCCTTCAGTCAGAGGTATGGACAACATTCATTCCCATAACCCTTCAGTCAGAGTGTCACGACCGACCCCTGGAGGTCTGCCCTGACAGGATCGGTCTAGATGGGAGTGAAGGGAGTGACTGACCTCACACGCCCCGCAAGAGACCACACAAGAAAGATTACAATACAACACCCCATTTATTCACACCAACACACACATAGTCACAAATAAGCATTCCAACACACACAACATGCACAATCACAATCAAGCATTTCAACACACACGACACACACAATTAAGCATTTCAACACACACGACATACCCATAGTCACAAACAAGCATTTCAACGCACACAACATAACCATAATCATAAATAAGCATGTCAACGCCCACAACATAACCATAATCATAAATAAGCCTTTCCAGCACACATTCCTTTCCGTGCTTCATGTGGTTCCCCCACACCCCTGCCTCTCCAAAGTCCACTGTGAGCACCGAGTCACATCAGGTGCCCCAAACCGGGTCGGTTCTTGAACGAAGTGTCTTTCAATGCTGACACCATTGACACACACACACACCAAATTGCACGACACAGAGCGAACCACACTGGTGTCATGGGCTGTAGGAAGTCCGAGGACGTGAAGAACGCGTCCCGTGGGAGAGGCGTTGTCGCTGAAGGTCCCGGACAGGGATCAGGATCCTCCAGCAAAGTCCACGTGCTCCTCAACCAGTGCGCGGCCCAACAGCGCAACTTCGGGTGAATCCCCCCGGGAGGAGAGGAAACGGAAGGAACTGGAAGGAAAGATGAAGGGTACTGGAACCCCGCAGTCAGTACGGTCTGGCATATGCTGTTAAATCCTAACAGCCCCTCGCATGATGGGCGAGGGGAGGTTTGCTGAATAAATTAACAGCACCAGCTCAACACAGACCTGAGCATAACACAGTAAACAAACCAACTGAGGAATGTTCGCTAAAGGCCTCCTCACACGAAGCAGGTAAGAGATTACATTCACAGGCTAAACACACGAATAGCAAATTATATCTTCATCCTTCCCTCACTCATGTTCAACATTTTCCTTTCTTAGGAACTGAACTAATACAGCAACCATTGCTTTATAACTGCACCACATTTGCAAATAATTCATTGGCACAATTATCCCACATTTTATAGCAACATTTCAAAATGACACAATTCTCCAACCACGCATCCAAACGACTGATCATGCGTACGCACGCTCGCAAACATAAAACTCGTTCCCCTTGCACACACAAACAGACGGTGGCCGCAGAATAAGAGACGGTGATTGTGACAGGGGCGGACGAGCGAGACCAAGCGAGTCCCAACCCTAAATCACCAGGTTCTCCCCATCCCACCGACTACCGCATCACCAGATGCATAAAAAGAATAAAGAATTTTGGATATAATTTTGATGGCAGGTTAAAGATTGAATTAACCAGAAAAAGTGGTCTCAAACAATATTTCTTTTATAATTTTGAAAACAAAAGGAAATTGCGCAAAAGAGAAGAATTAGCCGGCTAAAACAAAAACGAAACCAAACAAACAAACCCACGAAACTGATGCTTACCAGCTACCCGTGGGTGACCCAGAAGTGGCGGGTCAAGCGACTCTCTGCCCTCTGTCGGTCAAGAGGACCAGCAGAGCAGATGCGGAAAAAGAGATGATGTCCCTCCCCTACAGGCCGACTGTAGGAATGAAGGTACCGACCGTACCTTCGACGAAGTGGTTGAGAACCAGAACCGGAGCAGGCGCTCCCAGGGACATTTTCCCGCTCGAGTGAAGAGAAAACCTGCCTAACCGATGGCGGCCAACATGCACCCTACGTCACAGTGAGAATACCTCAAGCCTAAGAGGAATGCAGCACGTGCGGCAGGTAAAAAGACAGGTGAGAGGCCGATAGAGACAGCCAGTTCAAGCGAAAGGTACCAGCCACCGTGAACCTGCAGGATGAATTGCACGGGCAGTGGAATTAGAGAGAGAGAGAGAGAAAGTAAACCTAACCTGAGCTGAACGACATTAAGGTGCAAACACACCACAAGCCACATTAAGGGACGGATACACGACAACAACAACAAAATAAATAAATGAATAATTCCACCACCCTAGATGGGTCAATCGTCATAGGCCTCGTGACAAACTCGTGACACAGAGGATGGACAACATTCATTCCTATAACCTTGAATCAGAGGATGGACAACATTCATTCCCATAACCCTTCAATCAGAGGATGGACAACATTCATTCCCATAACCCTTCAATCAGAGGGGTGGATTCCTTTTTTTTGTCATCACACTCTTGTATCTAACACTAAAGATATAGGTCATCATACATACATATCAATCTGAACATTCTCTCCCACCATTTCTGTGTATCATACTACCCCTCCCCCTGTCCAGATAAACACACCTGTCCATCCCACTGCCTCCCACATGCCTCGTCTATCTTTCTTTCTCTCTCTCTTTCTCCCCTCATCCATACTGTAGGAGAACAGCATTCTGTGTTGGAAGTATGACAGTGGTGGTTGTGTGCAGAATTCTGTGACCTTGTAGTAGCAACGTTCTGACCATCTTGCTGAAGATAGTCACCTTCATCGGCTGCGCTGTCATCGTGTTCGGCTACGCCAATGCTTACCTGGCCCTCCACATTTATGGAGGGGAGCGTCTCAGTGTGGGCTCTGGTGAGTTGGTAGAGAGTACTGTCTGTTTATTTGGAGTGAACAGTTTTACAATCAGTGTGACTCTATATAGATTTTGAAAAAAAAAAGAAGAAAGAACAACATTTATGTGCTGTATATGGAATCCAGTAGCTGAAATGGCCCATTTAATACGAACGATTGATCAATAACAGCAGTGGAAACAATATGGTAGTCATTGTACTGACAAGTGTATTGTGCGCAGGGCCCACTCTGCTGAGGTGGTACTGTGTGTATGTGTTGGCGCTGGCGGTGAATGGCATCACCGAGGGCTTTGTGTTTGCCACCATGAGCAAGGAACAGGTGGACAGGTCTGTGGTTTGTGGTCCATACCTATTTACCTGACATTAGTGTTACCATCATTCATCTTCAAAGGAAACAAACGCCCACCCACTCTCCCCTATGCCAAGAGAACTGAAGAAAATAGAGTGTGAAGTTATAAATATGCTGTCCTTAGGGAAAGAAAAGTTGGGGAGGGAAGAGATTTGGGGAGGGGGCTGCAAGGGAAAGAAGTGAGAATTGGGAGTGGGAAGAAGAGTTTGAAGAGAAGAGTTGGAGAACCAAGATTTTTTTTTTTTAACCAGTGACATTCATAGTGACCTGCCTGTGTAATTAATTTCTCGTCCATTGTATAATAATTGAGCAAGTCTGGATTTACTTGTTGAGAAATAGGTTGTTACAACACATGCAGCTTTGCCTGGTGAGTGGGCAAAGATCTTATGCCTTATCATCAAGGTCTTGGCCATAAACATAAAAAATCCATCTCTGAAGTTTTGAAGATTATGCAGTGAAATTAAAAAGCATACACACACACACGTGCACACTAACAACTAGCAGTCCTGAAGCTTATGGACCCGCTATGAAAGACAAGACACACACACCAACACAGGTGCACACTAACAACTAGCAGTCCTGAAGCTTATGGACCCGCTATGAAAGACAAGACACACACACCAACACAGGTGCACACTAACAACTAGCAGTCCTGAAGCTTATGGACCCGCTATGAAAGACAAGACACACACACCAACACAGGTGCACACTAACAACTAGCAGTCCTGAAGCTTATGGACCCGCTATGAAAGACAAGACACACACACCAACACAGGTGCACACTAACAACTAGCAGTCCTGAAGCTTATGGACCCGCTATGAAAGACAAGACACACACACCAACACAGGTGCACACTAACAACTAGCAGTCCTGAAGCTTATGGACCCGCTATGAAAGACAAGACACACACACCAACACAGGTGCACACTAACAACTAGCAGTCCTGAAGCTTATGGACCCGCTATGAAAGACAAGACACACACACCAACACAGGTGCACACTAACAACTAGCAGTCCTGAAGCTTATGGACCCGCTATGAAAGACAAGACACACACACCAACACAGGTGCACACTAACAACTAGCAGTCCTGAAGCTTATGGACCCGCTATGAAAGACAAGACACACACACCAACACAGGTGCACACTAACAACTAGCAGTCCTGAAGCTTATGGACCCGCTATGAAAGACAAGACACACACACCAACACAGGTGCACACTAACAACTAGCAGTCCTGAAGCTTATGGACCCGCTATGAAAGACAAGACACACACACCAACACAGGTGCACACTAACAACTAGCAGTCCTGAAGCTTATGGACCCGCTATGAAAGACAAGACACACACACCAACACAGGTGCACACTAACAACTAGCAGTCCTGAAGCTTATGGACCCGCTATGAAAGACAAGACACACACACCAACACAGGTGCACACTAACAACTAGCAGTCCTGAAGCTTATGGACCCGCTATGAAAGACAAGACACACACACCAACACAGGTGCACACTAACAACTAGCAGTCCTGAAGCTTATGGACCCGCTATGAAAGACAAGACACACACACCAACACAGGTGCACACACAGGTACACACACTGGAAAACTTCTCTTCAAAGATTACTTTCCATCAAATTCATACCAAACTGGTTGAACTATTTGCCAACCTAAATATTCATATGGCATGTATGGAACTCTATGAATATCCTATGTTAAAACTCACTAAGTTTAATTTTCAACAGAAAGAAGACATGTAGGGAAAAGCACTTTTTTGTAGGTGGCATCGTGGACAGGAATCTGGATGCCCCAAGTTCCAGGTGTGAATAGCATAGACCCTTCAAAATTTGCTAAAGATGTTATTTGCAGCCCCACATAAATTTGTGTGCATTTATTCTGATACTGTAAATCTATCAAAGACAGAAGGAGAATAATGTGTGCATTGTTTTTTCAGCAGTATGGGTTAGCTTCTGACAATAGAGTGAAAAAGCTAATGACAAAACAAAAGTCTGGCAACAATTCTGCACGCAAAATTGTTTTCCTGCGGTTTCTCAGTTGGAGATTCAGCAAGTAGTTCCCAAGTCTTGACAAGTTGTAGTTCGTGTCATGTATCAGAGCAGCATTGTTGTGGTTGTAATGATGCGAGTCCTTTGCCAGGTACAACCAGAAGATGCTGGTGTTCTCTGTGCTGTTTCTGACCACCGCCTGGCTGCTGACCATGCACATTGGCAGTGTGGGCTTCATTCTGGCCAACTGCCTCAACATGCTGCTGCGCATCACACACAGGTCAGATCAGGCAGGCAGCACAGAAAACAACATTCTTTGGGTGGCTAAAAATCTGCCCTTTCTTTTTTTGAATTTTTGGAAAATCACACAAGTGCTGGCCGGGCGTTATTTTAACTTTGTGCAAGTCTGCATACTGTTGATTCTGAAACTGTTGGCCGGGCGTTATTTTAACTTTGTGCAAGTCTGCATACTGTTGATTCTGAAACTGTTGGCCGGGCGTTATTTTAACTTTGTGCAAGTCTGCATACTGTTGATTCTGAAACTGTTGGCCGGGCGTTATTTTAACTTTGTGCAAGTCTGCATACTGTTGATTCTGAAACTGTTGGCCGGGCGTTATTTTAACTTTGTGCAAGTCTGCATACTGTTGATTCTGAAACTGTTGGCCGGGCGTTATTTTAACTTTGTGCAAGTCTGCATACTGTTGATTCTGAAACTGTTGGCCGGGCGTTATTTTAACTTTGTGCAAGTCTGCATACTGTTGATTCTGAAACTGTTGGCCGGGCGTTATTTTAACTTTGTGCAAGTCTGCATACTGTTGATTCTGAAACTGTTGGCCGGGCGTTATTTTAACTTTGTGCAAGTCTGCATACTGTTGATTCTGAAACTGTTGGCCGGGCGTTATTTTAACTTTGTGCAAGTCTGCATACTGTTGATTCTGAAACTGTTGGCCGGGCGTTATTTTAACTTTGTGCAAGTCTGCATACTGTTGATTCTGAAACTGTTATGAATCAGTGCCCTGTGAAGGTGACTTCCTCTGTGTACCGGTGAAAAAAAAAGCTGGATCATGAAATGAATTCATGTCGCATTTCCCCCATGTGAATGAACAAATGACATCGAGACGTTTTGCAATGTTATTTTTCTAAATTCCAGTTTTCTTTGAAATCTGTGGTTTGGGGCTTTAATGAAAGTTTTGTTATCACAGCTCAGCTGACGACGCAGGGCCTTTTCAAGCCTGTCACACTGGGTGAAAAGATCCAGTCTTGAAAAAGAGCCCAACAATTAAAAACAATATAAATGCAACAAAAACCACTCAACAAAAGCTGTATAGGCAAACAGATACAGCAGCAGGGGCAGTTAAAGTCCTCTCTGGACAGTGCTGACAGTCTGTCCCTGGACAGTGCTTACAGTCTGTCTGTGGACAGTGCTTACAGTCTGTCTCTGGACAGTACTGACAGTCTGTCTGTGGACAGTGCTTACAGTCTGTCTGTGGACAGTGCTGACAGTCTGTCTGTGGACAGTGCTTACAGTCTGTCTGTGGACAGTGCTTACAGTCTGTCTGTGGACAGTGCTGACAATCTGTCTGTGGACAGTGCTCACAGTCTGTGGACAGTGCTTACAGTCTGTCTGTGGACAGTGCTTACAGTCTGTCTGTGGACAGTGCTCACAGTCTGTCTGTGGACAGTGTTGACAGTCTGTCTGTGGACAGTGTTGACAGTCTGTCTGTGGACAGTGCTTACAGTCTGTCTGTGGACAGTGCTGACAATCTGTCTGTGGACAGTGCTCACAGTCTGTGGACAGTGCTTACAGTCTGTCTGTGGACAGTGCTTACAGTCTGTCTGTGGACAGTGCTCACAGTCTGTCTGTGGACAGTGCTTACAGTCTGTCTGTGGACAGTGTTGACAGTCTGTCTGTGGACAGTGTTGACAGTCTGTCTGTGGACAGTGCTGACAGTCTGTCTGTGGACAGTGCTGACAGTCTGTCTGTGGACAGTGCTTACAGTCTGTCTGTGGACAGTGTTGACAGTCTGTCTGTGGACAGTGTTGACAGTCTGTCTGTGGACAGTGCTGACAGTCTGTCTGTGGACAGTGTTGACAGTCTGTCTGTGGACAGTGCTGACAGTCTGTCTGTGGACAGTGTTTACAGTCTGTCTGTGGACAGTGCTGACAGTCTGTCTGTGGACAGTGTTGACAGTCTGTCTGTGGACATTGTTGACAGTCTGTCTGTGGACAGTGTTGACAGTCTGTCTGTGGACAGTGCTTACAGTCTGTCTGTGGACAGTGTTGACAGTCTGTCTGTGGACAGTGTTGACAGTCTGTCTCTGGACAGTGTTGACAGTCTGTCTGTGGACAGTGTTGACAGTCTGTCTGTGGACAGTGTTGACAGTCTGTCTGTGGACAGTGCTGACAGTCTGTCTGTGGACAGTGCTGACAGTCTGTCTGTGGACAGTGTTGACAGTCTGTCTGTGGACAGTGCTCACAGTCTGTCTGTGGACAGTGCTGACAGGCTGTCTGTGGACAGTGCTGACAGTCTGTCTGTGGACAGTGTTGACAGTCTCTGTGGACAGTGCTGACAGTCTGTCTGTGGACAGTGTTGACAGTCTGTCTGTGGACAGTGCTTACAGTCTGTCTGTGGACAGTGTTGACAGTCTGTCTGTGGACAGTGTTGACAGTCTGTCTCTGGACAGTGTTGACAGTCTGTCTGTGGACAGTGCTGACAGTCTGTCTGTGGACAGTGCTGACAGTCTGTCTGTGGACAGTGCTCACAGTCTGTCTCTGGACAGTGCTGACAGTCTGTCTGTGGACAGTGCTCACAGTCTGTCTGTGGACAGTGCTCACAGTCTGTCTGTGGACAGTGCTGACAGTCTGTCTGTGGACAGTGCTCACAGTCTGTCTGTGGACAGTGCTCACAGTCTGTCTGTGGACAGTGCTGACAGTCTGTCTGTGGACAGTGCTGACAGTCTGTCTCTGGACAGTGCTCACAGTCTGTCTGTGGACAGTGCTGACAGTCTGTCCCCGGACAGTGCTGACAGTCTGTCTGTGGACAGTGCTGACAGTCTGTCTGTGGACAGTGCTCACAGTCTGTCTGTGGACAGTGCTGACAGTCTGTCTCTGGACAGTGCTCACAGTCTGTCTGTGGACAGTGCTGACAGTCTGTCCCCGGACAGTGCTGACAGTCTGTCTGTGGACAGTGCTGACAGTCTGTCTGTGGACAGTGCTCACAGTCTGTCTGTGGACAGTGCTGACAGTCTGTCCCCGGACAGTGCTGACAGTCTGTCTGTGGACAGTGCTGACAGTCTGTCTGTGGACAGTGCTGACAGTCTGTCCGTGGACAGTGCTGACAGTCTGTCCGTGGACAGTGCTGACAGTCTGTCTGTGGACAGTGTTGACAGTCTGTCTGTGGACAGTGTTTACAGTCTGTCTGTGGACAGTGCTGACAGTCTGTCTGTGGACAGTGCTGACAGTCTGTCTGTGGACAGTCTGTCTGTGGACAGTGTTGACAGTCTGTTTGTGGACAGTGTTGACAGTCTGTCTGTGGACAGTGCTGACAGTCTGTCTGTGGACAGTGCTGACAGTCTGTCTGTGGACAGTGCTGACAGTCTGTCTGTGGACAGTGCTGACAGGCTGTCTGTGGACAGTGCTGACAGTCTGTCTGTGGACAGTGTTGACAGTCTGTCTGTGGACAGTGCTCACAGTCTGTCTGTGGACAGTGCTGACAGTCTGTCTGTGGACAGTGCCGACAGTCTGTCTGTGGACAGTGTTGACAGTCTGTCTGTGGACAGTGCTGACAGTCTGTCTGTGGACAGTGTTGACAGTCTGTCCCTGGACAGTGTTGACAGTCTGTCTGTGGACAGTGCTGACAGTCTATCTCTGGACAGCGCTGACAGTCTGTCTCTGGACAGTGCTGACAGTCTGTCTCTGGACAGTGCTGACAGTCTGTCTGTGGACAGTGTCTGTGGACAGTGCTGACAGTCTGTCTGTGGACAGTGCTGACAGTCTGTCTGTGGACAGTGCTGACAGTCTGTCTGTGGACAGTGCTGACAGTCTGTCTGTGGACAGTGCTGACAGTCTGTCTGTGGACAGTGTTGACAGTCTGTCTGTGGACAGTGCTGACAGTCTGTCTGTGGACAGTGCTGACAGTCTGTCTCTGGACAGTGCTGACAGTCTGTCTCTGGACAGTGCTGACAGTCTGTCTCTGGACAGTGCTGACAGTCTGTCTCTGGACAGTGCTGACAGTCTGTCTCCATAGTCAGGTTACAACAAAAGCAGCTGTGACAAGGGAAAATGTGAAAGTTTTTTAAAAACAAAGACTGGAGAATGGGCCACGAAGGCAGATCGGAAAATGTTGAAGACAATATTTTTGTCGGTCCAAGTTGAAGAGAGAGACAGGAGAGAGGGAATGACTGGCACAACACCTGCAGAGGTCAGTAATACACTCTGTACAGAAAGATCCCCAACATCGCCGCAGCTAAGTTTGAGGCTGACAGTTATGAGGCATAAAAGGTTTCTGCTTCGTCTGTAAACACATGTTTTGTGAATTACAACTGGTCTGTTTGCAAGTACTTCAGTGTGCGCTGTTCTAGTGTGAGACATATGTATATGTGTACCGGTAAGTACATGGGTACACAGTCGCTTGCAAGGTTTAACACCGCTCTGTAACGGTCTACTCCACTGTAAAGGTAACGAGCCATGTTGGCCTGCTCTGTAGCAGTCTGTTGCACTGTAAAGGTAACGAGCCATGTTGGCCTGCTCTGTAGCAGTCTGCTGCACTGTAAAGGTAACGAGCCATGTTGGCCTGCTCTGTAGCAGTCTGCTGCACTGTAAAGGTAACGAGCCATGTTGGCCCGCTCTTAAGTCTACTGCACTGTAAAGGTAACAAGCCATGTTGGCCCGCTCTTAAGTCTACTGCATTGTAAAGGTAACGAGCCATGTTGGCCCGCTCTTAAGTCTACTGCATTGTAAAGGTAACGAGCCATGTTTGCCAGCTCTGTAACAGTCTACTGCATTGTAAAGGTAACCAGCCATGTTGGCCTGCTGTGTAACATTCTACTGCATTGTAAAGATAACCAGCCATGTTTGCCTGCTGTGTAACATTCTACTGCATTGTAAAGGTAACCAGCCATGTTGGCCTGCTGTGTAACATTCTACTGCATTGTAAAGGTAACCAGCCATGTTGGCCTGCTGTGTGACATTCTACTGCATTGTAAAGGTAACCAGCCATGTTGGCCTGCTGTGTGACATTCTACTGCATTGTAAGGTAACCAGCCATGTTGGCCTGCTGTGTGACATTCTACTGCATTGTAAGGTAACCAGCCATGTTGGCCTGCTGTGTAACATTCTACTGCATTGTAAGGTAACCAGCCATGTTGGCCTGCTGTGTAACATTCTACTGCATTGTAAGGTAACGAGCCCTGTTGGCCTGCTGTGTGACATTCTACTGCATTGTAAAGGTAACCAGCCATGTTGGCCTGCTGTGTGACATTCTACTGCATTGTAAAGGTAACCAGCCATGTTGGCCTGCTGTGTGACATTCTACTGCACTGTAAAGGTACGAGCCATGTTGGCCTGCTGTGTAACATTCTACTGCATTGTAAGGTAACCAGCCATGTTGGCCTGCTGTGTGACATTCTACTGCATTGTAAAGGTAACCAGCCATGTTGGCCTGCTGTGTAACATTCTACTGCATTGTAAGGTAACGAGCCGTGTTGGCCTGCTGTGTGACATTCTACTGCACTGAAGAGGTAATGAGCCGTGTTGGCTTGCTTTCAGCTTGCTGTTCATTAGGCGTTACTTTGAGGGCACCCAGCACAGACCTCTGTCCAGAGTGCTGCCCTCCACCACGGTCATAGTCAGCCTGGGCCTCTCCCTCATCATCACCGCCATGTCAGAGGTACTCACCACTTTTTTCATCGCTCTTTCATTCTGAAAGCCTGCATTCCATCTCTTCAATGTTTAAACAGAAATGAGTTGGTTATGCCGGGCCGGCCTGGAAGTCGGTGGGCCTGGTGCTGATACTTGGTCTGAATGTTACATATTTTACATCAAAGACTAAGGTTAGTTTACTGCCAGTATGGAATGATCTACATACACCAAGGAACATTGAAGCAAGTACGTTGATCTGAATTACTCACAGAAGGTTGTTTGTTATCTGTCCTCAGATTGGCAGATATTTGGCATGTCATGGTAATTGGCAGATAGTTGGCATGTCATGGTAATTGGCAGATAGTTGGCATGTCATGGTAAGTGGCAGATAGTTGGCATGTCATGGTCTTTATACTTTTCTGGATCTCCGTTGCTTTGTTCTGCTTTGCCCCTTGATTGTCCAACTAACAGTATCCTTGTGTCACTTACCACCATGCCCTCTGCAATTCCGACGTCCCCTTCCCTATGTCCCCCTCACCCTTTCCAACTTTCTTATACACCCAGACACAGAAATGATCAAAAAATACACACACATTGAGGAAATTTCACCAAAGGAGGGAAATGACAGAGTTTCATTAAGATCGGCCAGATTTTTGTGTGAACACAAGAGTACAACCTGATCCCATGTTGACATTAAATGTTACAGAGTTACCTGGTGACCCATGGATGGGTACTGAACAGCCTGATCCCATGTTGACATTGATTGTTACAGAGTTACCTGGTGACCCATGGATGGGTACTGAGCAGGCTGATCCCATGTTGACATTGATTGTTACAGAGTTACCTGGTGACCCATGGATGGGTACTGAACAGGCTGATCCCATGTTGACATTGATTGTTACAGAGTTATCTGGTGACCCATGGATCGGTACTGAACAGACTGATCCCATGTTGACATTAAATGTTACAGAGTTACCTGGTGACCCATGGATTAGTACTGAACAGGCTGATCCCATGTTGACATTGATTGTTACAGAGTTTTCTGGTGACCCATGGATGGGTACTGAACAGGCTGATCCCATGTTGACATTGATTGTTACAGAGTTATCTGGTGACCCATGGATGGGTACTGAACAGGCTGATCCCATGTTGACATTGATTGTTACAGAGTTATCTGGTGACCCATGGATGGGTACTGAACAGGCTGATCCCATGTTGACATTGATTGTTACAGAGTTATCTGGTGACCCATGGATGGGTACTGAACAGGCTGATCCCATGTTGACATTGATTGTTACAGAGTTATCTGGTGACCCATGGATGGGTACTGAACAGGCTGATCCCATGTTGACATTGATTGTTACAGAGTTATCTGGTGACCCATGGATGGGTACTGAACAGGCTGATCCACATCGGCATCAGCGCTGCCTGTCTGATGGTGGTTCTGGCGGCCATCTTCTTCACAGAAAAACCCATGGTGCAGTCTGTCCTGTCCATTGTGGCACAGCAGAGGAGTATACCAAAAGAACATCAGCAGTAAGCTGCTGACATTCTCTGCTCCTCTCAAGCCATGGTCCTGGCGTGCAGTCAGTGGATGCCTGAATGATGTGATTTAGCAGTACATGCCGTGCAGTTGGTGTGTGAATTCATCACTGCAGTCAGAAGGGTATGTATGTTTTACTGTATTACTCTTAAGGAAGGGTTGTGTACCATTTGGATGGTCAGCCATGAGAGAGTTGTAGCCTTGGACGTCTCACCCTGTTTAGCTCATCTTTTATCTGCAGCAGAAAGAGGAGGATGTCTTTTAGAACTGGTCACAGGTTTGATCATTACCAGTACAGTTCACATCAACTGCAGTGAGAGAATGAGATATTAAGATCATCATAGGATTTACTGTGTGGTGTTCATTTCTTGCTGAGAAAACAATATTTATTTTGGTGGTGGACATCCAGTGTGGATAAAGCAAAAAAAATAACAACAAAAAAAGCAACTGCTGGAACATGTACTAATTATGTGAAAACTTGAAAAGTTTGTATGGAAGTTTACAAAAATTGTGTTTTTGATTTTTTTCCCCCCATGGAGACCTGAGCAGTGCTCGTGTGTTCAAAGATGTATAGTTAATGGTGCATGAATGCAGGAGCATCATTGTGCCGAGTATGAATCATTCCTGATCTTGATTGCAGGTGTATGTGATGGATGCATACGAAATATTTATGCCAGAATACACTGGCATGTGTGTGTTAAAATGTTGCCCGCTTACAATCTGATTAAGAAGCTCTTTTTTTTTCTGTAATTGACAGCTCGTTCAGCTTAAAACACTGACCAGAGTGGCAGACATGGTCTCTTTTGATTTACTGAACGGATTGGCTGTTTCTGTTTGTTTTTTCATTTAGCTGCTTTCAGTTGGTCTGCATATGTGGTGTGTGAGGGAGAAGGTTTGATTGTCTGTGGAGTATGTCTGAAAAAAACAACAACTGAACTTTTTGAATAAATTATGCAACAAGTTTCTTCTTCTTGAAAGAAAGAACTGAGAGCTTATGTGTTGCTGACCATAAAACTTTTGTTTTGGTAATTGTTTCCCTTCATTCAGCCAAGTATGTGGGTATTTGAGAGAAACAAAAACACAGAAATAATCACACATCGCATGATTTTAAACAATGAAAATTTTTTAATAAGAACAAGGCAAAAGACTTTGATTTATTTATCATCATGCTGTTAACAAATCAAACGGGGACATTCAGTTGCTGTTTTCGTTTTAATCAATGACAAACGCGCAAAAACTCTCAACTAATTCTTAACTTTGAAATTCCTAGAAACGTGCACAAATTCATCAAGTATACACATTTTGTACAAACTTTTAATAAAATTAACTTTCTGTTAGTAATCAGCAAATTAATAAAATTAACTTTCTGTTAGTAATCAGCAAAAATATTCTTTCACCAGTAATTTCAAAAAGTGTTTACATGTAAGATTCATTATTTTCAAAAATAAAAATTCACAGGAAAACTTTGAACGATAATTAACACATACAGTTTTGACTCCATCACTTACATCCATTCATTTTAAAAGACAAACAGTTCAGAAACATAGTCTCAAAATTTCAAACATCAATTCTCAAATGAACAGCTGTGAGTATATTATCATTTGGCAGCAGGACAAATTCACCATTGATGATGTGAAATCCAGTGACTTTACTGCCCTTGCTTCTTTCTGACAGTATTGATGCTGCATTAAGGATCTTTCCTCAAACCCCAGCAGATGACTGTCCCCTCCTGTGATGGTTTGGATGCTGGACGGTGGATCTCTCCTCAGATGCCACTCACTGACTGGCTCCTCTGATGGTGCTGATGTAGCTCCTCTGATGGTGGTGATGGGGATCTTTCCTCAAATTCCAATTATTGACAGGCTCTTGTTCTGATGGGGATCTTTCCTCAAATTCCAATGACTGACAGGCTCTTGTTCTGATGGGGATCTTTCCTCAAATTCCAATTACTGAGAGGCACTTGTTCTGATGGGGATCTTTCTTCAAATTCCAGTTATTGACAGGCCCCTCCTCTGATGGTGTTGTTGAGATTCCCTCTGATGGAGATCTTCCCTCAAACTCCTGATCCCTGCTTACTTTATACTTCCTTCCTTCCTTCCTTCCATGGAGCAGTCACACACACTGTTGATTGTTCTGTCACTAAAATGGAGGATCTACAGAAAGTTTAAAGTTTCCTCGACTGTGGACAACAAAATCTTTAAACCACCAACAAATGAGAAACACCTGTGACTGACTTTTCCGCTGAGCCTGGGAGAGACCCTTGGCAAAAGTGTGGATGGTCTTGGCCTTCAGTTTTTGTTTGTTTTTGTTCAGAGTTCCAGTCTTGTATTGTGTGTGGCAATAAGCTAGACTGTCTGTACGGTCCCGGTCTCCAGTTTTCTTTTCTTTCAGAGTTCCAGTCTTATATTCTGTGTGCCAATAAGCTAGGCAATCTGTATGGTTCCAGTCTCCAGTTTGTTGGGGCAGAGTTCCAGTCTTTCACTGTGTGCAGCAAGAAGCTATCCTGTCTGCACTGTGGTCCTGGGACAAATTTCTCTTCTAGGCTCTTCAAGCTCACCAAGTTGTCTTGTAATCTATGGAGCGTGATCAATCTTGCTGTCTGCCATTGGTGTTGAAGAGGAGGCTGTTTCAGCTGCTCAGTCCCGTGGTGCCAAGTTTCACTGATCCTTACACCATTCACCAAAGTTTTTACGCTTCCCACATAATCGAAAATGAAGTAAAAAAAAAAAAAAAAACATTTGATAAGGACACTTCTCATCATCTGGAGAACATACACTGGTTAAATGTTATTTTCCCTATAAAAAATTAAACATAGGATAAATACATTTTAATTTAAAAGATCAGGTAAAGAAAAAAAATCAGCTGTTGACATTCTTAACAATTGTAAGGA
This sequence comes from Conus ventricosus, assembly GCA_018398815.1. Lineage (NCBI taxonomy): Eukaryota > Metazoa > Mollusca > Gastropoda > Neogastropoda > Conidae > Conus > Conus ventricosus. The sequence goes on along the minus strand of CM031604.1, from coordinate 2,991,758 downwards.
ACACTAAAACAGTTTTATACACTTGAAACATATATCACAGTCACTTGAAAACAGAAGTACAATGCACATTCCAATGCACATTACTAGCTCGCTATTTCAGCACTAATCTAAGACGCACACTGGATCGTCCTGCTCTTGTCCAGTACATGGGTTACATAATGCATCCTACTCTCTACCATCCACACACAACAGTCACTGCTCACTAGCATGCACACAGGTTAACGACTGATCACTAGCATCCACAGCAGTAACACTACACATGCTGCATCACTGGCAAGGTCAGCTCTTCATGAACCACAGGAGTTTCCCCTGTGAAGCAGATGACATCATGACAGTACAATTCCTTTCTGACCAAATGATCACTGATGGTAGGATGAAAAGGTGAAACAAAAATACTGCTCCAAATTGCTGTAAGGTAGAACTTCAAACAGAGAACATGCTGTTGGAATAATCTTGCTGAATGCTGAAAATCAAGGGTGAAATTTACTCAAAGAGTCTTTGAGCAGATTTTCAGTATACAGCAAAAATTTCATTTAAAGTCAACAAGTAGCATGCTAGTGATAGATCTGCCTGCTAATAGACATACAACTTTATGCTGTAACACAAATCATGATACGAGGTGATGACCAAGCATACACAGTGTAACAATGACCCCAGCCACGCAGAGGGACATCCGCATGCAGGTAAGGCATTGAATACTGGACGGGCAGGCCACTGTGGAGGGGGATTCAGCAGTTTAGGACACAGGGATTCAGGACGGGGACAGACCGGCAGTACTCCCTGGAATTCAGGACGCTTTACTGGTCTGATTTTCCCCAGAACTGATCTCGACGCTTGGCTCTCTGGTACACCTCCGAGGCCAAGGAGCAGCTAGAGGCAATGGACCTGGCTGACAGTGACAACACGTCGTCGTCCTTGTCCCTAGTCTTCACCAAGGGCAGGTCATCTGGAAGAACACAGTTTTACATGTCACCACAGCTGGTTTAGCTGATAGTCTTGATTTGAAATCTGCCCGTACATCATCCACTGAATGAATGAATGTGTGTCTGTGTGTGTGTGTGCATGACAGAACATAAATTCATGTTGCTTTAGAGCCCAGTCAACTATCGAGGGCCAAATATCAGGGCTGTGAGCTACAATTGTTCTATTTAGGAAAATACAGACAATTTAGAAAGAAAATAAAAAATGTAAGAGTTGCTCCGAATCATAGCCAACTTGTTTTCACAGCCAATTTGTACCTGTGAAGAAAGGGAATTGGACAAGAAGTATAGCTAACTTACCCACTTCAAAAGTTCCCCCAGGTCTACTGTATGTTTCTCCCATTCTCTCATCAATGGTGGGTGGTATTTTGGCATTCATTCTCCTCTGCATGGCTTTCAGGTTTCTTTCAGATTTTGCTGTGGACAGACCAGCCACCGAATATCACTGAAGACATCAGATTTGGCTGTAAACACACCAACAACTACACACACAACTAGTCACTGAAGACATCAGATTTGGCTGTAAACACACCAACAACTACACACACAACTAGTCATTGAAGACATCAGATTTGGCTGTAAACACACCAACAACCACACACAACTAGTCACTGAAGACATCAGATTTGGCTGTAAACACACCAACAACTACACACACAACTAGTCACTGAAGACATCAGATTTGGCTGTAAACACACCAACAACTACACACACAACTAGTCACTGAAGACATCAGATTTGGCTCTGGACAAACCACCACCAAACATCAACTGCAGACAACAATTTAATGAACACATGTCAGATTTGGCTGTAAACAGGCCAACCACTGAACAACAACAGATAAACTCAGCTGAAAGAGACATGTCAGATTTGGCTGTAAACAGACCAACCACTGAACAACAACAACAGATAAACTCAGCTGAAAGAGACATGTCAGATTTGGCTGTAAACAGGCCAACCACTGAACAACAACTACAGATCTTTGTCCAGGATCTCCATGTAAAATGGTTTTTGACCATTATTCTTCTTGCTTTAGAACTTAAAAGGAAACATGCAAATAATTGATCTACTTTTTAGAATTCCTTTTTCCACAAAAAGAGAAATTGTGTGTGTGTGTGATGTATGAATTTTAGCATGCATGAGCACTATGAATGCATATTTCAACCAGCAATATTAAGTGCATTGTCAAAACGTGCACCCTAACAGCTATATGTGACACATAATGAAATCAGTTAAGCTAAGATACATTCATTTAGTACAAACTTATCCAAAGGCATCCAAAACATAGGAACAATACATTTGTCAACTGAACTGTGAAGTATGAACTTTTGATATAATGATGATAAAAGCCAACACATAAAGACTGGTAACATTTTGAGACAAATGAAGACAATATGAATGTAATGGTGTTATGTAGGGGGCATGCTAAAGACTGAAAACATGTTAAAATACAGGTATTTGAAACAAATGCAGACTGCATGATAATGACAGAGAGTGTTGTTCATGTTAAAATACAGGTATTTGAAACAAATGCAGACTGCATGATAATGACAGAGAGTGTTGTTCATGTTAAAATACAGGTATTTGAAACAAATGCAGACTGCATGATAATGACAGAGAGTGTTGTTCATGTTAAAATACTGGTATTTGAAACAAATGCAGACTGCATGATAATGACAGAGACTGTTGTTCATGTTAAAATACAGGTATTTGAAACAAATGGAGACTGCATGATAATGACAGAGACTGTTGTTCATGTTAAAATACAGGTATTTGAAACAAATGGAGACTGCATGATAATGACAGAGACTGTTGTTCATGTTAAAATACAGGTATTTGAAACAAATGCAGACTGCATGATAATGACAGAGAGTGTTGTGGAGGTGTTCTGAAGGCTGCTAATAGTAATGATAGGAATCAAAGACAAATGAAGGCGTTTCAATGATTATGGAGAGTGATGCTGAAGTGATGAAGACTGATAACATGTCAGCATATTCAAAATCGCAGACAAATGAAAATGACACGATGTTGACAGACAGTGATGTAGAGGTGCTGTTAACATGTAGGAATTGGAGACAAATGAAGACTGCATGATGGTGATGGTGATGAGCTGGTGAAATGAGAGCATACCCAAAGACACTGGAGGACTGGCGATGTACTGCACATCCATGACCTGGTCACTGTCGGCGACCTCATCACGCAAGGCGTGGGTGTCGGGGGTGGGCTTGCCCAGCAGGGGAGAGGTGAAGAGTTTGTGTGTGCTGAACTTGGGCTGTAAACGACATCACACTGGTCTCTAACACACTGAAATAGTCGCATGAATGCTGTGTTTGGTAGATCCCCCAAAAAGATCCATCATTTTTATGGATTTGTTTTTAACCACATGGGCTACTTCCAGATCTATGATAAATTCATGTACAGTGCAACCAGTCAAATAAGATCAAAACCAAAGTGTATACATCTGAATGGGAATATTTCAATCCAAAATCTGTAGAAAATGTTGCCTTTGTGAAATTTTTTTTTTATACTCATGAAGCACAGGAAATGATATCTAGTGAGTTATCTCTCTAAACAAATCTTTCTGGGCAACTTTTTTTTTGCATATACAATTTCTAAACCATTTCAAGTATCTGTATACATGATTCAAGTAACACATGAATAATTGCTGTAATTTCATACACAATGCTCCAATACTGTTTTAATGTCAAGATTGAGAAAACTCCCCTTTCTCTGACCATGTTGTGAGACGTCTATTTGTTAACTGCCGGTCATCTTACCTTTAGAGATTCCTGGCTCTCTGACAGTGTCTCCTCAGTGTCACCTGCAGTGCCACAGAAAGAGATAAAGATGTAAATCTTGGAAATGTCATTGACAGTCAAAAAAAAATGTACACAATCTTATTTTTGTTTTTAAGACTCAAATGTTACATCAAGTCTTCAGTTACCACATCAGAAATAAGGCTGTTCGTTGGATTAAGCCATGATACAGATATACATCAGGAACAACTGCTCAACTTAGAATTATTTGGACCAATCCTGATTTGATACCCACCACAGTTATTTGACTCAAGGTTATACTCTTAACAACAACAACAAATTATTCCAGGTCATTTTCTTCTTCATCTTCATTGACTTGTTATATTTCATACCACTGTGCCCCAAGACTGAGCTTGTGCACAGAGAAAGGAGGAGGGGGGGGGGGGGGGGGCGGTCAAAGGCAGCACCGACCTGAGCGTGCAGACATCTGTTGATTGTCAGGGGCAGACAGCAGCACACCCCCCACAGAGGGAGTGGTACGGTCCAGGTGGTGACGCTGCAGTTTCTCTCCGCGCAGTCTGAGCACTGGAGTTGACAGTCGGCCAGGCTCCTCAGCTTCTTCTATATCGTCTACATCCTCTGTCGACCTAGCAACAAGGTCAGGGCCATGGTAACATAGCAACAAGGTCAGGGCCATGGTAACATGAGGCCACTGAATAGTGAGGCATAACAAACAGAGCTTGTGAAGTGCAAATCCTTCATGAACAATTTTCAGAAATGTGATACTGTTTTACTTTAAACAGACTGAACATTCTGTGCATGTGTGTGATTCTTTCAAAAACAGCAATTTCTTCAGCAATTAAAACTGCCTGCCTGAATCAACACAAAACTGAAATCAGGCATCAGCATACTAGCAAGTACCCACGCACAATTAAACGGCAAGACCAGAGTGTGGTGCTTGTGGTGAACAGGGGCAAGTACATCATGTACCAAAGCCAGACAGTAACTTGATTCATGAATGAAATTTTGACAAGCAGCCAATGTACTCAGACAATTTCAATCAAACCTTTTATAGACGACCAGGATTTCTGACAAAATCTGATCAAAGGATGCTGAAAATCAAAAAACAAAATAAAAAATGGGTATCAGTTCCGCAAGACAATACAAACAGATTACAGGACAATAATCCTGTAATCTGTTTTTCTGCACTGTCTGGTGGAACTAACACCCAGATTGCAGGACAATAATCCTGTAATCTGTTTTTCTGCACTGTCTGGTGGAACTAACACCCAGATTGCAGGACAATAATCCTGTAATCTGTTTTTCTGCACTGTCTGGTGGAACTAACACCCAGATTGCAGGACAATAATCCTGTAATCTGTTTTTCTGCACTGTCTGGTGGAAATAACACCCAGATTGCAGGACAATAATCCTGTAATCTGTTTTTCTGCACTGTCTGGTGGAACTAACACCCAGATTACAGGACAATAATCCTGTAATCTGTTTTTCTGCACTGTCTGGTGGAAATAACACCCAGATTGCAGGACAATAATCCTGTAATCTGTTTTTCTGCACTGTCTGGTGGAACTAACACCCAGATTGCAGGACAATAATCCTGTAATCTGTTTTTCTGCACTGTCTGGTGGAACTAACACCCAGATTGCAGGACAATAATCCTGTAATCTGTTTTTCTGCACTGTCTGGTGGAACTAACACCCAGATTGCAGGACAATAATCCTGTAATCTGTTTTTCTGCACTGTCTTGTGGAACTAACACCCAGATTGCAGGACAATAATCCTGTAATCTGTTTTTCTGCACTGTCTGGTGGAAATAACACCCAGATTGCAGGACAATAATACTGTAATCTGTTTTTCTGCACTGTCTGGTGGAACTAACACCCAGATTGCAGGACAATAATCCTGTAATCTGTTTTTCTGCACTGTCTTGTGGAAATAACACCCAGATTGCAGGACAATAATCCTGTAATCTGTTTTTCTGCACTGTCTGGTGGAACTAACACCCAGATTGCAGGACAATAATCCTGTAATCTGTTTTTCTGCACTGTCTGGTGGAACTAACACCCAGATTGCAGGACAATAATCCTGTAATCTGTTTTTCTGCACTGTCTGGTGGAACTAACACCCAGATTGCAGGACAATAATCCTGTAATCTGTTTTTCTGCACTGTCTGGTGGAACTAACACCCAGATTGCAGGACAATAATCCTGTAATCTGTTTTTCTGCACTGTCTTGTGGAACTAACACCCAGATTGCAGGACAATAATCCTGTAATCTGTTTTTCTGCACTGTCTGGTGGAACTAACACCCAGATTGCAGGACAATAATCCTGTAATCTGTTTTTCTGCACTGTCTGGTGGAACTAACACCCAGATTGCAGGACAATAATCCTGTAATCTGTTTTTCTGCACTGTCTGGTGGAACTAACACCCAGATTGCAGGACAATAATCCTGTAATCTGTTTTTCTGCACTGTCTTGTGGAACTAACACCCAGATTGCAGGACAATAATCCTGTAATCTGTTTTTCTGCACTGTCTTGTGGAAATAACACCCAGATTGCAGGACAATAATCCTCTAATCTGTTTTTCTGCACTGTCTTGTGGAAATAACACCCAGATTGCAGGACAATAATCCTCTAATCTGTTTTTCTGCACTGTCTGGTGGAAATAACACCCAGATTGCAGGACAATAATCCTGTAATCTGTTTTTCTGCACTGTCTGGTGGAAATAACACCCAGATTGCAGGACAATAATCCTGTAATCTGTTTTTCTGCACTGTCTGGTGGAACTAACACCCAGATTGCAGGACAATAATCCTGTAATCTGTTTTTCTGCACTGTCTGGTGGAACTAACACCCAGATTGCAGGACAATAATCCTGTAATCTGTTTTTCTGCACTGTCTGGTGGAACTAACACCCAGATTGCAGGACAATAATCCTGTAATCTGTTTTTCTGCACTGTCTTGTGGAACTAACACCCAGATTGCAGGACAATAATCCTGTAATCTGTTTTTCTGAGTTGTCTTGTGGAACTAACACCCAGATTGCAGGACAATAATCCTGTAATCTGTTTTTCTGCACTGTCTGGTGGAACTAACACCCAGATTGCAGGACAATAATCCTGTAATCTGTTTTTCTGCACTGTCTGGTGGAAATAACACCCAGATTGCAGGACAATAATCCTGTAATCTGTTTTTCTGCACTGTCTTGTGGAAATAACACCCAGATTGCAGGACAATAATCCTGTAATCTGTTTTTCTGCACTGTCTGGTGGAACTAACACCCAGATTGCAGGACAATAATCCTGTAATCTGTTTTTCTGCACTGTCTTGTGGAAATAACACCCAGATTGCAGGACAATAATCCTGTAATCTGTTTTTCTGCACTGTCTGGTGGAACTAACACCCAGATTACAGGACAATAATCCTGTAAGCTGTTTTTCTGCACTGTCTGGTGGAAATAACACCCAGATTGCAGGACAATTATCCTGTAATCTGTTTTTCTGCACTGTCTTGTGGAACTAACACCCAGATTGCAGGACAATAATCCTGTAATCTGTTTTTCTGCACTGTCTTGTGGAACTAACACCCAGATTGCAGGACAATAATCCTGTAATCTGTTTTTCTGCACTGTCTGGTGGAAATAACACCCAGATTGCAGGACAATAATCCTGTAATCTGTTTTTCTGCACTGTCTTGTGGAACTAACACCCAGATTGCAGGACAATAATCCTGTAATCTGTTTTTCTGCACTGTCTGGTGGAAATAACACCCAGATTGCAGGACAATAATCCTGTAATCTGTTTTTCTGCACTGTCTGGTGGAACTAACACCCAGATTGCAGGACAATAATCCTGTAATCTGTTTTTCTGCACTGTCTGGTGGAACTAACACCCAGATTGCAGGACAATAATCCTGTAATCTGTTTTTCTGCACTGTCTTGTGGAAATAACACCCAGATTGCAGGACAATAATCCTGTAATCTGTTTTTCTGCACTGTCTTGTGGAAATAACACCCAGATTGCAGGACAATAATCATGTAATCTGTTTTTCTGCACTGTCTGGTGGAACTAACACCCAGATTGCAGGACAATAATCCTGTAATCTGTTTTTCTGCACTGTCTTGTGGAAATAACACCCAGATTGCAGGACAATAATCCTGTAATCTGTTTTTCTGCACTGTCTGGTGGAACTAACACCCAGATTGCAGGACAATAATCCTGTAATCTGTTTTTCTGCACTGTCTGGTGGAACTAACACCCAGATTGCAGGACAATAATCCTGTAATCTGTTTTTCTGCACTGTCTGGTGGAACTAACACCCAGATTGCAGGACAATAATCCTGTAATCTGTTTTTCTGCACTGTCTGGTGGAACTAACACCCAGATTGCAGGACAATAATCCTGTAATCTGTTTTTCTGCACTGTCTGGTGGAACTAACACCCAGATTGCAGGACAATAATCCTGTAATCTGTTTTTCTGCACTGTCTTGTGGAACTAACACCCAGATTGCAGGACAATAATCCTGTAATCTGTTTTTCTGCACTGTCTTGTGGAACTAACACCCAGATTGCAGGACAATAATCCTGTAATCTGTTTTTCTGCACTGTCTGGTGGAACTAACACCCAGATTGCAGGACAATAATCCTGTAATCTGTTTTTCTGCACTGTCTGGTGGAACTAACACCCAGATTGCAGGACAATAATCCTGTAATCTGTTTTTCTGCACTGTCTGGTGGAACTAACACCCAGATTGCAGGACAATAATCCTGTAATCTGTTTTTCTGCACTGTCTGGTGGAACTAACACCCAGACTGCAGGACAATAATCCTGTAATCTGTTTTTCTGCACTGTCTGGTGGAACTAACACCCAGAGTGCAGGACAATAATCCTGTAATCTGTTTTTCTGCACTGTCTGGTGGAACTAACACCCAGATTGCAGGACAATAATCCTGTAATCTGTTTTTCTGCACTGTCTGGTGGAACTAACACCCAGATTGCAGGACAATAATCCTGTAATCTGTTTTTCTGCACTGTCTGGTGGAACTAACACCCAGATTGCAGGACAATAATCCTGTAATCTGTTTTTCTGCACTGTCTGGTGGAACTAACACCCAGATTGCAGGACAATAATCCTGTAATCTGTTTTTCTGCACTGTCTGGTGGAACTAACACCCAGATTGCAGGACAATAATCCTGTAATCTGTTTTTCTGCACTGTCTTGTGGAACTAACACCCAGATTGCAGGACAATAATCCTGTAATCTGTTTTTCTGCACTGTCTGGTGGAACTAACACCCAGATTGCAGGACAATAATCCTGTAATCTGTTTTTCTGCACTGTCTGGTGGAACTAACACCCAGATTGCAGGACAATAATCCTGTAATCTGTTTTTCTGCACTGTCTGGTGGAACTAACACCCAGATTGCAGGACAATAATCCTGTAATCTGTTTTTCTGCACTGTCTGGTGGAACTAACACCCAGATTGCAGGACAATAATCCTGTAATCTGTTTTTCTGCACTGTCTGGTGGAACTAACACCCAGATTGCAGGACAATAATCCTGTAATCTGTTTTTCTGCACTGTCTGGTGGAACTAACACCCAGATTGCAGGACAATAATCCTGTAATCTGTTTTTCTGCACCTTTCTTCTTTAAATTTGCTTCAATTTCCGCCCTCAGTCACCTCGCTTTGAAACTAACTCTCTCACAAAAGTTGAGGTGACTTCAAAACAGAACATGCATACCCTGGATAACGCCCTCTAATGGTGCGACTGAAATGCACTGATGGTGAACTTCATGACTCGGTCAAAGAATGAAGGAGAATTATTAGAAAGAACTTGCAGAAGACACAAACTGTAATTTCAATTTCCCCATCACTCCTGGCTGCCTGAGATGGTGGATGCTTCATTTCATGACAAATCTTTACTGTCTGTTCACAAAGTATTATCTGCCTTGAGTCACTGCAGTATCTTTGGGTAGGAACAACCACTGTCATATTAACCCATTGCCTGCCAGAGAATTACTGCCCTTTGGCATACAAAAGCTGAATTTCTTTTCAACCCCTCTGCAGTGAAAACGGCTCACACACACTAAGAAATAAGCCAATCCACATGTTTTGTGGACGGACCTGAGACGAAAACTGATACACTTATGTTCCTCTGCCCTCAACATGCCCAGTGAGACAGCAAAAAGCTTAGGCCATGCCCTCTCCTCCCCTCCCTCTCTTCCCCTTCCCACCCACCCCCATGGGTCATCACACTTCAAGTCCTCAGCGAATTCAAATCCAATGTGCTCTGAATATGTCTGTCAACTGATTTTTCAATTCCACAGTAAAAACCATTACTTTTGAATGTGTCATGTTACAGTTGGGTCTCTTTGATCTCATGATGAAACTGGTACATATGAAATACATGTAGTGGTGTCTGGAGATACAAAGACTGATACATATCAAATATATCTGCGGGGATAGTCAAAGGATTCATGATCTTGTCTGATTGACGCTTTGTGTCACACTCACACAATCCTTTGCAGAATGCTATCAATAACAGCAGCAGTTGCAAATCACAATTTATTTCCAGAGAATACAACTAAAACAAGAGCAATAACTGCCACCAGTTTTATGCATGATGTGTTAGGATAGGTCCAGTCAGAACTTACTTATCCGACTCTTTTCAGATTCACTTTTGGCATTTGTGTTACATCCCATGAAAACAGAGCTGCAGAGAACTGCACAGAAAAACTCAAAGCCTAGAAAACAAGAACACAGGTACTCTGCTGATTCTCTTAGCTAGCAGTCCCATGGGCTGAAAGAAGGCAGTGCACAGAACAACTCACTGAGCATCACAGGCAGCATTCTGATTGGTGTTCAAATCCTGTGCTGGCTCTGAAGGCGCTTCCACTTCTGACGCAGCCTCCTGTTGCCATGCTGTTTTACTCCTCTTGCCTCGCTTCCCACCTGCACACACACACACACACAGTGTGCAGACAGGTCACTTGTCAGCACACACACACACACACAGTGTGCAGACAGGCCACTTGTCAGCACACACACACACACACAGTGTGCAGACAGGCCACTTGTCAGCACACATACTGTATGGTTCCTTTTTCACAAATTAAGCACATTTTTTTTTTTTTTGCTGTCCCAACCTCTGCGCCACCTCAGAGGCAGTGCACCCACGCTGCTCATTCCGACACCCCGTCCACAGCCACAGCCCGGTTGGCTCCGCCGCAGCCCCAGCACTGGCAATCCACAGGGAGCAGTCAATGTCAAGTCGTCAAGAGGCAACACACCAGAGGAGACACTGCACTGCTGCCGAGTCACTTCGGTGGTGTTCAGTGGCGCCTGTTCTGATCTAACATACGCAGGACACCACCTACTAGGCCCCCTACTGATGACAATAATTGCTTAGTCGCAGAGCCGGCGTGAGCGAGCTCTCCCTCCGGAGGGCACCACCACGTCCGTCCAACGACAGCCCCCATGGACTCGCCGGTACCGGTGACCCTGACGGAACCAACCCAAGGCTACAGACGTGGAGAGGACATCAAAGTTGGGGTCACCATGAGAGCAGGGCATGAAGGGCCACAGAATTTGAGACTTTTTTAATGCTGATCAATGAGAATGAGGATGATTACAATGATGCTACGGATTTCCATTTCGGTCTGAGACTACATGACAGGGCTGTACTCTATGTTTCCTTTCATAATATATCCTGATGTCAACCAGGCCTGAGAGATACAGGCACCTGCAGTGTTGGTCAGGAAATTTGAGCAACACTCAGAAACGCATCCATTACGTGGATAAAACTCGACTGTGTGGTCCCAGTCTTCCCAACCGAGTCCGCAGCAAACTCAACTCTGGGTAGGAGCCGGTCGGGGCAGAAAAACACACATCACTCTGTTGGAATTCGAACCCATGACCTCCCAGCTGGGAGTCCACGACGCTAACCACTTCGCCATGGCGGCTGGTAAATTAAGCAAATTCAACAGCAGCTGCCTTTAACGATATCACAATTGAAAGAACTACAAAGAGGCTGATAGGAACTGGATCCATCCGTAATTCACCACCTCCTCACCCACCCTTACACAAAATGTGTACCACTAATACACTGAACAACCCATGAAGAACAACTGCATCTAAACGAACCATTTTTTTGACAAGTTTTGTGCCACACACACACATACATCTGACATTTTTCTTCTATGGAACATTTCAGTGGAACATAGGTGTTAACTCTCCGGCCAAGAGGTTTTATTTGTGTCTTATGTTTATTCTGTTTCAAATGCTTTTAGCTCTTTACATCAATACCGTTTGCAATTTCACTTCCTTAATTTCTTTCTCATTCCTGCAAATGGGTACTAAGTTATACTAGTTATGGGCTATGGTGGTCATATTCCACTGATTTTTGTGCCACTGTATTTCCCTTCAAAAAGTCTGTAGATCCAAACCAATTTTCAATGAAGGTGTGAATTTCACCACATGACTTCTTTTAAAAACATTAAACATCAAGCAGAAAAACAAAATGAAAATGTTTCATTTCTGCCAAAAGCAAATAAGACCATATGGAAATGACAAGAGTTATGATAGAGCAGGCACCTTTCTTTGCTGGGCGTAGCAAATAAGACCATATGGAAATGACAAGAGTTATGATAGAGCAGGCACCTTTCTTTGCTGGGCGTAGCAAATAAGACCATATGGAAATGACAAGAGTTATGATAGAGCAGGCACCTTTCTTTGCTGGGCGTAGGTTGTTGCGAAGTGTGGAACCAACATCATCATCCAGCGAGTCTCCTTGAACAGCCATCATGGACAGCTTGTCCACCGGCTCCTCCACCTTAGTACTGCAACAACAGTATGGTGGCCTTCAACTCAGAGAGTCCAGGTCACAATGGTCATTGTGTTGCCTTCAACTCAGAAAGTCCAGGTCACAACAGTCATTGTGTTGCCTTCACTGAGACAGTCCAGGTCACAACAGTCACTGTGTTGCCTTCAGTGAGAAAGTCCAGGTCACAACAGTCATTGTGTTGCCTTCAGTGAGAAAGTCCAGGTCACAACAGTCATTGTGTTGCCTTCAGTGAGAAAGTCCAGGTCACAACAGTCATTGTGTTGCCTTCAGTGAGAAAGTCCAGGTCACAACAGTCACAGTGTAGCCTTCACTGAGAAAGTCCAGGTCACAACAGTCATTGTGTAGCCTTCACTGAGAAAGTCCAGGTCACAGTCACTGTGTAGCCTTCCCTGAGAAAGTCCAGGTCAAAACAGTCATTGTGTAGCCTTCACTGAGAAAGTCCAGGTCACAACAGTCACTGTGTAGCCTTCACTGAGAAAGTCCAGGTCACAACAGTCATTGTGTAGCCTTCACTGAGAAAGTCCAGGTCACAACAGTCATTGTGTAGCCTTCACTGAGAAAGTCCAGGTCACAACAGTCATTGTGTAGCCTTCACTGAGAAAGTCCAGGTCACAGTCACTGTGTAGCCTTCCTGAGAAAGTCCAGGTCACAACAGTCATTGTGTAGCCTTCACTGAGAAAGTCCAGGTCACAGTCACTGTGTAGCCTTCCCTGAGAAAGTCCAGGTCACAACAGTCATTGTGTAGCCTTCCCTGAGAAAGTCCAGGTCACAACAGTCACTGTTTAGCATTTACTGAGAAAGTCCAGGTCACAACAGTCATAGTGTAGCCTTCACTGAGAAAGTCCAGGTCACAACAGTCCCAATGTAGCCTTCGCTATGAATAACCATGTTACAAAAAGACAGCACAATGGTTTCATTATAATCTCTCAGTATAGAGCTTAACAGATATGAAACACGCTGACAACGCAGACACTAAGATGAAATGTTTAGACAGCACCCACTAACTCTGGTCTTCCCTGTCCTAAAAGTGAATATTAACAAAATGAACATTCACATTGAACATAACGGGTACACTGATGGAAGACACAGATTACAAAATGAACATTCACATTGAACATAACGGGTACACTGATGGAAGACACAGATTACAAAATGAACATTCACATTGAACATAACGGGTACACTGATGGAAGACACAGATTACAAAATGAACATTCATATCGAACATAAAGGGTAGACTGATGGAAGACAGATATTACAAAATGAACATCCATATGGAACATAAAGAGTAGACTGATGGAAGACAGATATTACAAAATGAACATTCATATGGAACACAAAGAGTAGACTGATGAAAGACAGATATTACAAAATGAACATTCATATGGAACACAAAGAGTAGACTGATGGAAGACAGATATTACAAAATGAACATCCATATGGAACATAAAGAGTAGACTGATGGAAGACAGATATTACAAAATGAACATCCATATGGAACATAAAGAGTAGACTGATGGAAGACAGATATTACAAAATGAACATCCATATGGAACATAAAGAGTAGACTGATGGAAGACAGATTTTACAAAATGAACATCCATATGGAACATAAAGAGTAGACTGATGGAAGACAGATATTACAAAATGAACATCCATATGGAACATAAAGAGTAGACTGATGGAAGACAGATATTACAAAATGAACATCCATATGGAACATAAAGAGTAGACTGATGGAAGACAGATATTACAAAATGAACATCCATATGGAACACAAAGAGTAGACTGATGGAAGACAGATATTACAAAATGAACATCCATATGGAACACAAAGAGTAGACTGATGGAAGACAGATTTTACAAAATGAACATTCATATGGAACATAAAGAGTAGACTGATGGAAGACAGATATTACAAAATGAACATCCATATGGAACATAAAGAGTAGACTGATGGAAGACAGATTTTACAAAATGAACATCCATATGGAACATAAAGAGTAGACTGATGGAAGACAGATATTACAAAATGAACATCCATATGGAACATAAAGAGTAGACTGATGGAAGACAGATATTACAAAATGAACATCCATATGGAACATAAAGAGTAGACTGATGGAAGACAGATATTACAAAATGAACATCCATATGGAACACAAAGAGTAGACTGATGGAAGACAGATATTACAAAATGAACATCCATATGGAACACAAAGAGTAGACTGATGGAAGACAGATATTACAAAATGAACATCCATATGGAACATAAAGAGTAGACTGATGGAAGACAGATTTTACAAAATGAACATTCATATGGAACATAAAGAGTAGACTGATGGAAGACAGATTTTACAAAATGAACATTCATATGGAACATAAAGAGTAGACTGATGGAAGACAGATTTTACAAAATGAACATTCATATGGAACATAAAGAGTAGACTGATGGAAGACAGATATTACAAAATGAACATCCATATGGAACACAAAGAGTAGACTGATGGAAGACAGATATTACAAAATGAACATCCATATGGAACATAAAGAGTAGACTGATGGAAGACAGATTTTACAAAATGAACATTCATATGGAACATAAAGAGTAGACTGATGGAAGACAGATATTACAAAATGAACATCCATATGGAACATAAAGAGTAGACTGATGGAAGACAGATATTACAAAATGAACATCCATATGGAACATAAAGAGTAGACTGATGGAAGACAGATTTTACAAAATGAACATCCATATGGAACATAAAGAGTAGACTGATGGAAGACAGATTTTACAAAATGAACATCCATATGGAACACAAAGAGTAGACTGATGGAAGACAGACACCACTGTCGTTCTTTCTATCCTTTCAACCCCCAAACTTTGTTGCAGACATCAATAACTGCAGCAGTTGAACAGGGGTACAATAGTTGTCCTTGTTGAAATCAATCATAGGGGTAGTTGAACAGAGGTCCCTCTGTCACCCTCATTGAAATCAATACTGGCAGCAGTTGTACAGGGTACCCTGTTTTGTCCTTGTTGAAATAAATCATGGCCAGAGTGGAGCAGGAGTAACACCGTTGTCCTTGTTGAAATAAACAATGGTAAGTGTTGAACAGGAGTAATATGGTTGTCCTTGTTGAAATAAACAATGGTAAGAGCTGAACAGGAGTGATGCGGTTGTCCTCGTTGAAATAAACAATGGTAAGAGCTGAACAGGAGTGATACGGTTGTCCTCGTTGAAATAAACAATGGTAAGAGCTGAACAGGAGTGATACGGTTGTCCTTGTTGAAAAAACAATGGTAAGAGCTGAACAGGAGTGATACGGTTGTCCTTGTTGAAATAAACAATGGTAAGAGCTGAACAGGAGTGATACGGTTGTCCTTGTTGAAATAAACAATGGTAAGAGCTGAACAGGAGTGATACGGTTGTCCTTGTTGAAATAAACAATGGTAAGTGCTGAATGGGATTAACACAGTTGTCCTTGTTGAAATAAACAATGGTAAGAGTTGAATGGGATTAACACAGTTGTCCTTGTTGAAATAAACAATGGTAAGTGTTGAATGGGATTAACACAGTTGTCCTTGTTGAAATAAACAATGGCAAGTGCTGAATGGGATTAACACAGTTGTCCTTGTTGACATAAACAATGGTAAGTGCTGAATGGGATTAACACAGTTGTCCTTGTTGACATAAACAATGGCAAGTACTGAATGGGATTAACAGTTGTCCTTGTTGACATAAACAATGGCAGCTGTTGAAGAGTAGTAACAGACTTGTTCTGGCTGAAATCAATGATGGCAGCAAGTCAACAGGGGTATCTATGTTGTCCTTGATGACATTGACAATGGCAGTAGTTGTTGTCTGTCGAAATTAATGACAGAAACAGTCCACAAGACATATTTTTAGAATGTGAGTTCTGACCCACAGAACTGCTGAGTCTGTGAGTAATCTATGGCAATAAATCAAAAACATGTTGCAAGCAAGTGTCTAATTCCCTAAAGGTGTTCAAATGACCTGTCCTGTCAGAGGGACAAAAAGTGCCAGCAAACGATCATTCAGTTTGATACTATGCACAGGGAGAAACTAATTCAAATTGTCTTCTAGTCTAAAAGAATTATCATCTGATCAAAATCAGTCGGCCAACTCATAAATGCAATATACACATTTGTTACGCACTGTGAGTGATCTAGGTGTTCCGCACAAATCAGAAATACCCTAACCAAATGTTGAATGTAATAAAAAAAAAAAAAGGCCACAGAAAACATCAGGTTTTCTAATGGAAAATGTTGATATATTGTGAAAATGATCTTTTTCACCAGTATACCCTCATCACCTCAACAGCAGAACACACATGAATATGCATACCTGCTCAGAGCAAAATCCTGCTTTGAAACACAGAAAAGTAGCTTTAAGATCATCTTGCATTGCTTGCCACACGATTCCTACCAACAAAACCCCACCTACACACATGACCCACAGTGTGACCCACATGATTCCTACCAACAAACCCACCTACACACATGACCCACAGTGTGACCCATATGATTCCTACCAACAAACCCCCACCTACACGCATGACCCACAGTGTGACCCATATGATTCCTACCAACAAACCCCCACCTACACACATGACCCACGGTGTGACCCACATGATTCCTACCAACAAAACCCTACCTACACACATGATCTACAGTGTGACCCACATGATTCCTACCAACAAACCCCACCTACACACATGACCCACAGTGCGACCCACATGATTCCGACCAACAAACCCCACCTACATACATGACCCACAGTGCGACCCACATGATTCCTACCAACAAACCCCACCTACACACATGACCCACAGTGTGACCCACATGATTCCTACCAACAAACCCCACCTACACACATGACCCACAGTGTGACCACTCACAATGAAGGCACCCCAGCAGGTTTCAGGGGCTCCAGAGCCAAGGCATCAAGGGAGGACACTCTGGAGGAGCGGGCGCTGTTGTCGTCCCAGTAGCCTGTCTGCTGCGCCATCAGTTGCACCAGGTGCTCTCGTGAGAAGTGAGTGCCCTGAACACAAGGTGTCAGGTCAGCTGATGGCTTCCCTGTCCCACTGAAGGGTTTACAGTATTTTCAAGTCGGATGATAGTAGGATTACATTAAATTAGATTAGACTATAGTAGGATTACATTAAATTAGATTAGACTACTAAATCAAATTATGCATGTTGGAATTTGATTGGACTAAATCTAAATTATACACATTGGATGATATCAGGATTACATTAAATAAAAAGTAAATCAGATCAGACTAAATCAAATTAAACAAGTTGGAATTTGATTAGGCTAAATCAAATCATTTGAGTTGGATGATAGCAGGATGACATTAAATGAAAATTAGATTAGACCAAACTGAATTATACAAGTTGGATGATATCATGATTACATTACATTAAAATTATAGATGAGACTAAATTCAGTTATCAAACAAGGTTAAATTAAATCTGACTAACTTTCAGACTACAGTACAAAGTGATACTTCTTTCTCTACCTGGGATCAGGCCTTGTTAGAGTCACAAGTGTCCCATGCACGGCTCTATCAGTTCTAGCACCCATCTGTATGGCCAGCCCACACACATGAACCATGGTCACCTTCAGTGACTGCATCCACACACCCTACAGCATTCAACATGCAGTGGGCACATCACTCCACAACACACATAGCACAACAAGCTTCAGATCCCTGTGCTCAAGAAAGATCACCTTTGCATGTTTGAATTTACCAGACACAGAGCATGTCAACACTGTAAAGACATAGAGCATGTCAACACTGTAAAGACTTCTGCTTCAATTCAAAGTGGCAACAGGAAAAACGTAACTGTCACACACTTTCTGAATCTATGAATAAGGAACAGCAACACTATCAACTGCACAGCTGAAAGTACACACTCTGAATGTTGCACAAGTTAAATCAAGATGATTGGAAGACAACCATACCAGCAACCCCATAGTTGGTTTTGAACTGGTAATAAACAAAGCAAAGCTGGCCCTGATGGTGAATCAGAATCTTCTGACATTGCGTCAAGCGACCATCTATCATCCACAGTTTATGGATATTTTTAACACTAACAGATTTGTGAATGTAATTACTGTAATTTTAGGACTATAGGATGCTTAGTGATGTTGGATACACATCTTGATTGTTAAGAAACAATCTATTTCATCAGTGTGTACAGCATTTCTGAATGTCAAGTACACGACTTTCACTGCAAAAAGCAAGCCTCTAGCTCCACTCTGAGCACGTATCTCAACTTCTTTTTCAGGGGAAAGATGAGAGATAGTTTCTACATTCCTTCATTTCTGAAATACTGTTTTAATATCAGATAGTTTCTACATTCCTTCATTTCTGAAATACTGTTTTAATATCAGATAGTTTCTACATTCCTTCATTTCTGAAATACTGTTTTAATATCAGATAGTTTCTACATTCCTTCATTTCTGAAATACTGTTTTAATATCAGATAGTTTCTACATTCCTTCATTTCTGAAATACTGTTTTAATATCAGATAGTTTCTACATTCCTTCATTTCTGAAATACTGTTTTAATATCAGATAGTTTCTACATTCCTTCATTTCTGAAATACTGTTTTAATATCAGATAGTTTCTACATTCCTCCATTTCTGTAATACTGTTTTAATATCAGATAGTTTCTACATTCCTTCATTTCTGAAATACTGTTTTAATATCAGAATAGCAGAAAACAAAAGAATGTAGTCACCCAGAGATAGACGAAAAAGTGGCGGGGGAAGAAGAACAAATTATGAATTCATAGAGAAACTGTTTCGTTTCGAATACCGTAAAGTTCGGACTATAAGCCGCGACTTTTTTCCCCAGCTTTAAACCCTGCGGCTTAAACAACGATGCGGCTTATTTGCGGATTTTTCCGATTTCAGAAGCATCACACCCTCGTCTATTCATAGCTTCTCTGTAACTCACCATAAAATGGTGTTTACTGTTCATTAATTTTTATGATGCTTTTAACTACGATTTTCTCTGTAATCGTGTAATGGAATTAGTAACCCGTTCAGAAATACAGGAATCGACATAAGTAAAGCCCATTACTGATATCTTTTTTCATCAGTTTGTCTTCTACAAAAATACGATCGCTTCGAACGGCGCAATGTGTGGGCCGTTTCCGACCTGTTTAATCTTGACTAACACTAGCTGAATTAAGAACAAAATAACTAAGCATTGGCACGGTATTCAGCGAAATAAAATAATCGAATCGTTTCATTAATGTTCTGGTTTGTTATTATATGCATTATCTTACTAAGGGCTTCTTGCATTTCAAAAACGATTAGCGCATTCGACTCAGTCATTGTCAGACCTTGGCTTCGTTCCGCCATTGTTGAAATCGTGGACAGGGAGTGAAGATTTGCATTTGATACCTTTGCTTTGATTGGCTTGCGCTTTCGAGTACTCAACCAATCGCTCAGCTTGATACACCAATGAATGCAGGAGAGAACTGCCTTTCTAGTGCATCGTTAATGTGTTGGGTTTTTTTTTTGTATTTTTTTTAAAGCAATGATGTTGGAAAGACAACACTTGTAAGAAGCCTCATAAAAACTTTCGATTCTAATTGATTTAAAACATATCGTACTAAAATATTAAAAAAAAAGACTGAAGAAAAGCTGGAAAACATGCTCTTGTAATCTGACCTATTTAAACGCCAATGAATGCAATGAACACATTGTATGTGTTGATTTTCGACACTATGTTAACTCAACGCTCGGCCAGCTGCCGCCTGCGGCACATCGGACTGTGTTGTATATGTGACCCGCTCCCACGAAGGGTACAATAAGTCGCTCACGGCGATCGCCGCTGCAGGCAAAAAGGACGGGAGGGGTCGATTTTGTCAATTTTCAGTTTTCCTCATTTTCGGATTCTATTATCAATTTTACATCATGTGTATGCATATTAAATCAACATTCGACCTCTAAATGCATTAATTTTGATGTTTAATTTGGACAGTTCACCGTTCAATCCAACACAAACTCGCGAAAAAGGCCATTTTTGCCACGAAGCGACCGGCCATGACACGGCAAAACGTGTGGCATGTGGCATACCGTTGGACTCGTCTCATTCCCGCCGTTTCCGTCGTTTCATTCACAAGAATATACAACCTGACCCCAATGCGTAATTTGCCTCCAAATAAGGTAAACAGACGCTGTTCCCATGACCAATGAGAACGGACTTTAGAAATCTTGCTTGGATACAGTCTGAGCCGAGAGAAAGCGGATTGGTCTTAATTTCGACAAGGGAAAGTACTCCGTCTGTTTGTTGTCGTTCGGTCACTCGTGTGCGAAGATGGAGAGGCGAAAGCAAAAACGAAATGATCGACTTGTTGAATCAGTCTCAAGCGGCAAATTTACCTCAACGTGAGGAGCTGCAGGAACTGATCAACGATTTTTTCATTGATGATCCGAATCAGTCTGATGAAGACTACTCAGAAGACAGTGATCATGAATCGGAGGAAGAAATGGAACACGACGATCCGAGTGATTGTGACGCTGACGAAGCACCGCCACTTGTTGACCCCGAATCCGACAGTGATTTTGCAACATGTGTTAACGGTGCACCACAATATCCCACGCTTCAGACTGCCGCAGAATTTAAGTGCAGTTGCACACAGATCAAAGTGGCCACGGAGACAGATCAGTGTGCCGGAGAGAAGAGAGGCTGCATCTCCAGTTTTCTCCCAAGAAATTCTGGCATTGCAGCTGAGTTGCCTTGACTTGACTCCAGGTGAGTGACTGATTGCCAAGTAAGATGATTATTAAAACCAACTGTTCTCCACTGTGACTGATTTAATCAATTGAAATATTACACTGTAATCATGTGCTATTCATATTTATTTATTTATTTATTTATTGTGTATTTACTTCTTTATCACTTATTCATTTATTTATTTACCTATTGTTTACTGAACATTGCTGTCATTGATTTGTTTTTGCTAGCCACCACAAAAGAAATACTGAAGCAGCAGAATATGGATCAATGAGCAATTATTTACTTTGCTTTAAAATGTGTATTTCACTGACAGTATGAACTTTAATTCTAAGTAGTTAAGATTAGGTATTGAATCTAACACTAGAATGTTGAAATCATTTGTGTTCTTGCATATGTGTGTGTGTGTGTGTGTGTGTGTGTGGAGGGGAAGGGGGAACTCGCGGGGGGGGGGGGGGGGGGGGGTGCATACAGTATAATGCATGCATGTATATCATCGTGTGTGTGTGTGTTGTGTGTGTGTGTGTGTGTGTGTGTGTGTGTGTGTGAAGGGACACAAAGAAGGGTGGGGGTGGGGAGGAGTGTGTGTATGCCTGTTATCACTGACTCACTGTGTGTGTATGCATAAAGTATGCGTGTGTGGAGTGGGGGGAGCAACGGAGAGAGGAGGGTGGGTGAGGTCAGTGTATGAATGTGTGAGGTGTCACAATGTGTGTGTTGAGATTAGGGGTCCACAGATGTTTTTTGGGTGGGGGTCTTTCTAGCTTGTAAATTGAGTTTCTTATGTGATTTGTATCTGTTGTGCCAGATGAACTGGACTTGCTTGTGATGGGAATCTTCAGTTCAAATACGCGGCAAGGGGGAACTACAGAATGCAGTCGCAGAAAAGAACAGAAGACGCGCCAAAAGCCCCGCACTTCATACACCATGATGAACCGACTTGTCTGTAGAAAGACCTTCATGTTTCTCACTGGGTAAGAATTTCAGTGCTAAACTGTCACATATTTTTTCTCACAATCAGTTGGATTTAAATCTGGCTTCTGATCTCTCAGCACTCTTCAAGCACTGACTAAATAGTGAACAGTTTGTTTTTTTAATCTACAGTCTGATTTTCTTTTCAGTAGAAAACTTGTGAGTTTAAATTAAATAAATTTCATCAAAACACACAGACATAATCCTCACACACACACACACACACACACACACACACACACACTACACACACACCACACACACACACACACACACACACACACACACACACACACACACTACACATGCACACATATTTTCACATTTTTTAAAGGAATGGTGTACACTGTTTTTGCAAATCATAACCTTAGTGTAATCTCAGACTTTGTGAACAGTCATATCTTACTTTTATCTGCCAATTAATCCTTTTGTATCTTTTTGTTACTAAAAGGTATTTGATGTGTGAGGGAGTTGGATGGTGTTTATGTAAAGTCAAGCAAACTGTCTAATAGACAATGGACAGTTAGCCTGATCAGATTTTGACAATGTTGCAGTGTTGGAGAGAAACGACTGCGAAACCTGATGAAGCATTTCATCAGCAGCGGAGGGCCTAGCATTCGCATGAAAAAGAGAGGGGGGAGGAAGAACAACACCAAGGCCCTGTCCCTGGATGACACCAGCCGCATAGTTCAGTTCATCAAGAACTATGCAGAAGACCATGCTGTCAGTCTTCCGGGCAGGGTACCTGGTTTCAAGCGTGATGACATTCTGCTCCTGCCGTCATCCCGCCCAAAGAGTGAAGTCCACCGCGATTTCATTGCTGTCTGTGAGAGTCAAGGTACTCACTGCCCCATCCACTTTTCTCTTTGTCTTGTTCAACATGTTGCTTATCATTTACTTTAAACAAATTCCATTGCCTCATTCATTCATAAACTAATTCCATTTAGTCATTCATTCATTCATTTAATTAATGAATTCATCCCATTTGATCAATTTCATTGTGTAAATAGTGTGGAAAAGTCATTTACTAGTGAGCTGTTTACAAATTTTGTTTTGCATGCTTGTTTCTTGTTTATGTAACCCATGCAAACAGTAAAGTGTCATACATGCATGTCTTTGTAGTTAAGGTGTTTTTTTATTTTTTATATCAGCTCCTTCCTTCCATTTGTTCAACATTTTGATTATCATTTACTTTAAACAAATTCCATTTCTTCATTCCTTCATTCCTTTTATTCATTCATTCATCCCATTAATTTTGATCAATTTCATTGTGTAAATAGTGTGGAAAGGTCATTTACTAGTGAGCTGTTTACAATTTTGTTTTGCATTCTTGTTTATGTGACCCATGCAAACAGTAAAGTGTCATACATGCATGTCTTTGTAGTTCAGATTTTTTTTTATCAGCTCCTTCCTTCCATTTTTTACATAGAAAGTGATGAAAGTTCAGCTGATCAAAATAATGTGAATAAGTTTAGATTCAGTAGTAATAAAAACAAATGTTAATTCTGTTGCCAGATCACTTAGTTGATGGCACACACCAAGTTTTGTTGGCATGTACACAGGGTCATAACTGATACACCATTCAGTTTAATTCTGCATTAACCTTTGTGGAAACTGGGATGTTAAAATTGTCCAACCTCAAAAAACTAAAGATTTCAAACATAGGTACTGAGTTTTGTTGTGGTAGTCGGGTAAAAAAAAAAGCTCATACCATGATAAAGACCATTACAATTAATTTATAATTATTTATACAAGTAAATGTTGTTGTTTTTTCCTCAGGATTGCGTCCAGTGTCATTGTCAACATTCCGGAAACTGTGGGCGACCCTACTTCCCTTCATTGTGGTTGCTCGTCCTATGACTGATCTATGCTGGATCTGTAAGTCCAACAAGCACCAGATTTTACGGGGCGGCATCCTGGATGACTGTGAACAGCAGGAACTGCTGATGGCACAGCAACAACACTTAAGCCGTGTTGAAGAAGAAAGGGTGTTGTACCGACGCATGACGGCAGAATGCAAGGAAGTAGTGGAACAGCAGCAGATCACATCCCTGGGGCGCCACCAACCCTGTAGCAGGGATGTCACCATCCACTACTCCTTTGATTTTGCCCAGCAAGTTCATCTTCCACACAGTCCCTACCAGCCTGGGCCCATCTACTTCTTGACCCCCAGGAAAGTGGGTATTTTTGGTGTTTGCTGTGAGGGTCTGCCACAGCAAATCAATTACTTAATTGATGAAGGAGCCTCATCTACCAAGGGCAGCAATGCTGTCATTTCATATCTCCATCATTTTTTTGATAACCACGGCCTTGGAGAGAGAGATGTGCAGCTCCACTGCAACAATTGTTCTGGCCAGAACAAGAACCGCTTTGTACTATGGTACTTTGCATGGCGAGTGATGACTGGTAGGCACAGGTCCGCTACTTTGAACTTCATGCCTCCTGGTCATACTAAGTTTGCACCTGACTGGTGCTTCGGCCTTCTAAAGAGGAAATTCAGACAGAGTGAAGTGCACTGCCTTGATGACCTTTCTAAGGTTGTGCGAAAGAGCACACCTGTTAAAAAGGTAAACATACCTCAGATTGTTGCGCAAGAAAATGGAGATGTTGTTGTGCACACATACAACTGGCAAGACTTCTTCAGGAATTCTTTCCGCACCCTCCAAGGGATTAAAAAGATAGGACATTTTCGATTTTCTCATGACAGTCCAGGAGTGGTGTTTCACAGGGAAACTCTTGCCGACCAGGAGACAGCATTTGTGATGGTGGACAATGCTGAAGAAGTGTTGCGTGACCTGAACGACATGCCAGCTGTCATAGATTCACCAGGTCTGACCCGTGACAGACTGCTGTACCTGTACAAGCACATCAGGCCTTTTGTGTCTGACGATGCAAAGGACATACTGACCCCAAATCCTGATGTGTGAGCAAATGGTTGGCCACGCAAAGGGTTCTGTTTTTGTACTTTTTATATTTTACCTAGTGCTGGATTCCTACAGTGACTTTGATTTACTGGATTTTTTTCCAGTGTTTGTGTTTATGTGTGACTTTTTCATTTTTCTTTGGAGGTTTCTGGTGGAGAAAATCAAGATTTCAACCATTTTGCACAGACGTGTGTACATTATTGATAGTGTTGATCTTCATGTAAGGTCCCCCGTATGTGTATGTTTACATGAACTACTTCATCACTGCGTTCAACAATCCGACATCAGCTTTGTCAACATCAAACCATGCATTATCACCGAGGATTTGGTGAGAAATTAGGGCTAGATTCTGATGAAGGACCAACATTTTGTGCAAGACTGTGATCACCTCTTCAACACTTCTACTTCACATAACTGGTTGTGAGAATAAGGCTGTAACAAGGTTCCAGTTGTGGATTACAAAATGTTTGTGCACAGAGTGATACACTGACAAAGAAAGTAAGTGATTTTTTTTTTTTGATGTTTCAGTTTGTTTGCATGCCATTGTGTGTAGATTTGTAGCTTGCTGCTCAGATTTGATCATCAGATCTTTAGGATTCATTGTTTTTGCTCCACCTTTCTTCTCTGCACCCCACCTTTTCTGCATGGAACCCCCCCCCCCCACCCACCCACCCATCCACCTTACCTCCTCCCCCTCCTCTCCTATTGCCCGCTTTTTAAAGATCTTATTTTACTTATTTTTATATTTTGTTTCCATCTGTTTTTCTTCTTTTCATTTAATTTCTTGGCAAACTGGTCCGTTTCACAGCCAGTTACCATTGTAATCTTATTTTTGTCATTGTACCGGTACCTGTTTCGGTTTAAAAGTTGTTCATTCGAAACTAAGTATTAAAATTTGATTTTCTCAGAAGTCTTTAGTTGCATTTAATAATCATGGTATGACATCTTCCAACATGGTACAAGTGACTTGTATGCCAATTTTCATTAAGTTTGGTTGATATTTAAACACCGTTGCTAGGGTCTTTTGACCAGAACCCTTCATTTCACTTTGAAAGGCAATTTCTCAAAATGGCCACCGTCCAACCTACCAACTTTGAATGCGTATATCTTCCTACTGAATTGTCCCCTGTTCTTGAAATTAATATCACCAGAAAGCTCTTAATCTGTAGTTTTTAATGATACTAAATACTCAAAAAGTCCAGAATAGACTTATTGTACCCTTTGTGGAAGTGGGTCACATATATCTGCGGCTTATAAACCAGTGCGGCTTATTTGTGAAAAAAGTTCAGATTAAAAATAAAATTTAGTGGGTGCGGCTTATATACAGGTGCGTTCAACAGACCGAACTTTACGATAATGACTGTGTTTAGGTGTGTTTCACAGATTACCAGCTTACTTTTTATTTCACTGCATTTCATGCAGAATATTGAATAGATTCACATGTCATAGCAGATTATCAATTACCTGAGCTCGGCGTTTGTATTCATTGGCACGGCGGCGAAGCTCAGAATATTGAACAGATTCACAGGTCATAGGAGATGATCAATTACCTGAGCTCAGCGTTTGTATTCATTGGCACGGCGGCGAAGCTCAGAATATTGAACAGATTCACATGTCATAGGAGATAATCAATTACCTGAGCTCAGCGTTTGTATTCATTGGCACGACGTAGCACATGATCAATTACCTGAGCTCGGCGTTTGTATTCATTGGCACGACGGCGAAGCTCCAACACCTCTGCAAACCAGTTGGAGAGTGGTTCTTCCTTCTCTGGCTCTGGCTTCTGCTTCTCACTGCCATTCTGATCACACAATCAGCACCACATTGCCTTTTACACAATCAGCACCACATTGCCTTTTACACAATCAGCACCGCATTGCCTTTTACACGCCAATCAATAGACAGATTCTGTTCCAAGACCAGCTGATTGTTGAAACCAAACCAAGAACCTAGGATAATTCAGTGCAACTGTGTACAAATTGTTCAGCACTCTCTCACTTGAAGATAATGAAAAATATGAGTGGTATTGTTCTTTCAAAATTACATTTGAAGCAGAGAGGTATCTGTCTTTAATAACAAATAAAAAGATGAGAGAAGATCTGGTAAAGTTTAGATTAAGAGTGCATGGTTTAGGCGCTGCAAAACACTGGTTTATGATCAGTGAATGAAGAGCTGACTGCCCAATGTGTGGTCACAATGAGGAAGATGAAGTGCACTTTCTTTTCCGATGTTGGTTTGTTTCAGATATTCATCGAAAATATTCATTTTCCAATATGACCCATATCGAGCCTGCAGTAAGTGGTATAATAAATCTTTTGTCAACAAATAAAGATACAACTATTATTGCCCTTGATAAGTATTTAACTGAAGCTACCAATGCAAGAAAAAAGAAAACAGAACTTATGACAATTGCATTGTCATCTGATTTTCCTTGCTCTGTCTTAGCACGTGCTTTTGTAATAAGTGGATGGCCATGTAGTCTCAGTGTGTGTATTGTGTGTGTGTGTGTGTGTGTGTGTGTGCGTGTGCATGTGCGTGCGTGCATGCATGCTTGCGTGCATGTGTGCGTGCGTGCGCGCGCACACATGGGCCTGCATACATTTGAAACAGCCAGATGGGGAGTGGAGAAGGGTACGGTGGGGGGGGGGGTCTGTCGGTAGGGGATCCAAATGGATTAGAGGGTGAGGTTGGGAGAAAGGAGGAATGGAAGAATGTGAGCTTGTGTTTACTGTTTCTATTTATTCATGCAATGTGAGAGAAGGGACTGAGGGGCGGGAACGGTAGCATAGGAAAGGATGTTCTGTACTAAAGTCTTCTAATCGGATTTGATCAGGGAACGGTAGCATAGGAAAGGATGTTCTGTACTAAAGTCTTCTAATCGGATTTGATCAGGGAACGGTAGCATAGGAAAGGATGTTCTGTACTAAAGTCTTCTAATCGGATTTGATCAGGGAACGGTAGCATAGGAAAGGATGTTCTGTACTAAAGTCTTCTAATCGGATTTGATCAGGGAACGGTAGCATAGGAAAGGATGTTCTGTACTAAAGTCTTCTAATCGGATTTGATCAGGGAACGGTAGCATAGGAAAGGATGTTCTGTACTAAAGTCTTCTAATCGGATTTGATCAGGGAACGGTAGCATAGGAAAGGATGTTCTGTACTAAAGTCTTCTAATCGGATTTGATCAGGGAACGGTAGCATAGGAAAGGATGTTCTGTACTAAAGTCTTCTAATCGGATTTGATCAGGGAACGGTAGCATAGGAAAGGATGTTCTGTACTAAAGTCTTCTAATCGGATTTGATCAGGGAACGGTAGCATAGGAAAGGATGTTCTGTACTAAAGTCTTCTAATCGGATTTGATCAGGGAACGGTAGCATAGGAAAGGATGTTCTGTACTAAAGTCTTCTAATCGGATTTGATCAGGGAACGGTAGCATAGGAAAGGATGTTCTGTACTAAAGTCTTCTAATCGGATTTGATCAGGGAACGGTAGCATAGGAAAGGATGTTCTGTACTAAAGTCTTCTAATCGGATTTGATCAGGGAACGGTAGCATAGGAAAGGATGTTCTGTACTAAAGTCTTCTAATCGGATTTGATCAGGGAACGGTAGCATAGGAAAGGATGTTCTGTACTAAAGTCTTCTAATCGGATTTGATCAGGGAACGGTAGCATAGGAAAGGATGTTCTGTACTAAAGTCTTCTAATCGGATTTGATCATTCACCTGTGTTATGTTTTAAATATCGCGGGAACGGTAGCATAGGAAAGGATGTTCTGTACTAAAGTCTTCTAATCGGATTTGATCATTCACGTGTGTTATGTTTTAAATATCTGTGCCATCCTAACAATGTGAGCGAATACTTATGCCTTCATTACGTCCTGACAGTTTTGTTAATCTAATCATAACTTCTTCTTCTTTTTTTTTTTTTTTTCATTGAACAATTTTTCGTTTTTTTACAAGACATACACAAGGCACAAATACATGTACGCACACATCAGTAAAAAAATAATGACGATGAAAGGAAAAGTGACAGTTAAGTAAGGGTAACATAGCTAAATAAGCAACATTAAAACAGAGCACTTTGGTAGGTTAGCATAGATTAGGTAAGACAGGTTGTAGGAATGTTTAACAAGTAATGCTGAATGGTTGTCTCATCAGTATCACAAACCGCCACCATCATATTTATGAGCAAGATTAACAATCTTTTTATATATATTATCATAGTTGTCATTTATTCTTGAATCCTATGGTATAATACATCATCTCTCTGCCTCCTCCTCCCCCCCCCCCCCCCCCCCCCCCCCCCTCTTTCCACACTGTCAGCATACACGGATTTGATTAAATAAATTTGATAACAAGTCATTCTACTCTCTGTGTGTGTCCCTATGCTTTTTCCTTGGACTGAAGTGCTTGAAAGAGAGAGAGAGAGAGAAAAGAGAGAGAGAGAGAGAGAGAGAGAGAGAGAGAGAGAGAGAGAGAGAGAGAGAGAGAGAGAGAGAGAGAGAGAGAGAGAGAGAGAGAGAGAGAGAGAGAGACAGAGACAGAGAGAGGCAGAGGCAGAGAGAGAAGTGAAAGTGAAAAAAAAAAAAAAATCAAGTCATTTGGAGAGCCCCCCAAGTGTCTGCTCTTATCACCAAAAATAAAGGCAACAAGGGAGACAAGAGGCCTCCAGGTGACGAGATACAGTCCTCGTACTTTACAGTATTTCGATAGCCTAGAACCAAAGTCGACCATCCCCAGACAGCCGATCAGCCACCACCAACCCCATCGCAAACAACAAGAGCTTGTAGAGTTGTAGTAAGTAATAATCATTACTTCTTATACTTTAATGATGCAATGTGTATTTTCCTTATACTTTAATGATGCAATGTGCATTTTCCTTATACTTTAATGATGCAATGTGTATTTTCCTTATACTTTAATGATACAATGTGTATTTTCCTTATACTTTAATGATGCAATGTGTCCAGTTGTATGTGTACTCCCCTTGCCTTAATGGCCCCTGTAGCTGAAGGCAATAAATTATCAAAGTGTCTCTCTCTCTCTCTCTCTCTCTCACACACACATGTCTCTCTCTCTCCCCCTCTATACATAACATATACACATAGACAGACAGACAGACAGATAAATAGATACAGATTTACAGATAGATATAGATAGATGTAGATATAGATACATATTCCAACCAAAATAAACCCATCAAAATATACACAAATGCAGACATTTGCCTACATATAATTACATTCATGAATACATGTATTCCACCAACAAAAAAATTACAACAAATTGCACACAAAAGCAGGCATCTGCCAGCACATAAATACGCTCACGGATACATTAATGCATGTTTACTGACAATTCAAAAGCTCAAATGGTTACATGTAAACAAACTAAACATGTACATGATCAAAAACATGTACACAACATACAAACAGACATGTCTATATTGTGCACAATTCAAATACTAATTCTTTCATCTGTCACAGGATAGAGAAAACCCCCCACTCTTTATGTAATGTTTAAAACAAAAATTACCTTGACACAACTGACTCACTGGCACATTGCTTCACTGCAAATACAAAGTGAGGACACAACTGAGTCACTGGCACACTGCTTCACTGCAAATACAAAGTGACCTTCTAGACACCCACCTTGTTCTGCAGGAGCTGGGCTACTGTAAATACAAAGTGACCTTCTAGACACCCACCTTGTTCTGCAGGAGCTGGGCTACTGTAAATACAAAGTGACCTTCTAGACACCCACCTTGTTCTGCAGGAGCTGGGCTACTGTAAATACAAAGTGACCTTCTAGACACCCACCTTGTTCTGCAGGAGCTGGGCAGGGAAGGCGTCTTTCCATGCCCCTCCCTCGTAACTAAAGCGCGTTGGGGATTTGAAGTTGGAACGATACTCTGTCACCTTATGCCTGCAACACATAGCTACTTCTACACTGATCAAAATGAGCAAAATCAGTCTCTGTTATACATGGATGATTCTTTTAAATGCCTATTTACTGAAGATGCTAAAGACTTGCCAATGAAGTTTCATGTAATAACTTTGAAACTGCCTCTCTTCCACTTCTGTTTTCCTCTAGCTCGGATAACATCTTTTATTGTTATCGAATTTGTCAAAATCACAAAACTGAACTGTAATGCATCTGAATATTAACCTTTAGCACCCTGCAGGTGCATTGTGTCGCCAAGCTGATTATTTCCCTTGCATTTGCAGGCGCACTGTGTCGCCGAGCGAAGGGTGTTCAAAATTCGCGATTCGTGAAAAATATTTCTGTTACTAATAATGGAAACGTGGTCACTTCTGATTCAAAACAACGCTAAACTTAGCTCTGCCGTCCGCCATTTGCATTTCCTTTGATTCGACACGCAACAGGGAATTTATTAAAAGTAAACATCGATTTGGGGGATTTTCGCAACACCAAAATGGCGGAGACTGATTTTGAAAGATTAATACACAAAGTTTTGAATGATTCTGACTCAGAAAATGAGTTTGAAGGCTTCATACAAGCTGAAATCAATGGTGAAGTGGTGGCTAGTGATGATAAAGAAGATTTGACATTCTTTCAAGTGACGTGACAACGATGTTCCGAGTAGGTTTCAACATCCATGGCACACTGATTTCACCAAAACTTCTGGTCTCAAGGAGATGCCTGATGGCATTTCTGAGGGACAACTGTTTTGTTTGTTTATGCCAGATGAAATTATCGCTTTGTTAGTGACTGAAACAAATCGATATGCCGTTTAAGTGAAGGAGAAGATATGCCGTTCAAGTGAAGGAGAAGAGAGGGGAAAACGTTGAACGCCACTCGTACATCAGCAACTGGAAAGACGTCAACTTCCATGAAATGACGAATGTTTTTTTTCATTTTTTTTTCAATGTCAAAACATGCATGCAGAACAAAATGCATTACATGAAAACATTCCTCAGCTATCCCTTTATTGATACACAAAAAATCAAGTTTCTACATACTGGCAAAGTTAAAACAAATTAAAACAACAGGTGCTCAAATTTTTTGCTCCTTGAAAAAGAATGTAGGGACAAGGAAAAGAACTCCGGAAAAAATGTAGTGTGCTAAAGGTTAAAGACTCCTTTCATGCGTCCTTCATCATGGGTAATACTAAAGGGTTTAGCATTATTCTTTAACATGAATGTCATCTCACACAATACAATCAGCATGGGTAATACTAAAGGGTTTAGCATTATTCTTTAACATGAATGTCATCTCACACAATACAATCAGCATGGGTAATACTGAAGGGTTTAGCATTATTCTTTAACATGAATGTCATCTCACACAATACAATCAGCATGGGTAATACTGAAGGGTTTAGCATCATTCTTTAACATGAATGTCATCTCACACAATACAATCAGCATGGGTAATACTAAAGGGTTTAGCATCATTCTTTAACATGAATGTCATCTCACACAATACAATCAGCATGGGTAATACTAAAGGGTTTAGCATTATTCTTTAACATGAATGTCATCTCACACAATACAATCAGCATGGGTAATACTAAAGGGTTTAGCATCATTCTTTAACATGAATGTCATCTCACACCATACAACCAGGCAGACATGAACCAGTGAAGTGCAGAAGGAATCCACAGCTGTGAGGGAAGGGTTACTGACTTGATTTTTCCATGGGCCACCGGCACTTTGGGCACAGGGCTGGCGTTGCTGGATTCCCGCAGCAGACGTGGGTCATCAGCAGACGTGACAGGAGCCGACCCAGCAGGCGCCAAGCGGTCAGGGGAGAGAAACGCTGAGCACACAAAATGCACACCCCATCAGACATGGTCTCTGCCGTGGATAATCTGCTGATAAACTTCACACAAGCACCCTGTTACAAAATGTTACCATAAATTGAAAAAATCTGCAGAAAATCAACATGACTGTTCTTCCAGCCTTCATACCTATAATGCCCATTTCATCTCACAGCTCAAGGGTACTACAGCAGATGCTTCAGCCGGCTGGCAACTCCATAGCTTACATGATGTCCCAGTGGAACGAGGGAACTCATATTATGTATACCAATTACTGCATTTGGGTTTGGATATGTAAGGAAGCGTAGACCCTGCAGACCAATTACAGTCTGGGTCACATTTGGCATATTCATTAAAAAATACATCCTGTAGATATCATTCACATTTTAAATTACATAAATGATTAATTGGAGTAATTTTTAAAAAAAAGCAGATCCTATTGGAAAAAAAAATACTGATGACTACCTCTAAAGTCAAACTGTGCATATGCTTTTTGTTTTTTGTTGTCTCACTGAGTCAATTCTTACACTTGCAGGCATCAACTTCACTCACTTTTTTTGTTGTCTCACTGAGTCATTTCTTACACTTGCAGGCATCAACTTCACTCACTGTTTTTCTTTGTCTCCTTAATCTAAAAACAACTGGGGGATGAGGGCGGGGCAGAAATATACTCACCTCCAACACTCTTACTCCGTTTGATCTGAAAGAAGAGAGAACACAATCAAACAGACTGACAGCCAACACTCTTACTCCGTTTGATCTGAAAGAAGAGAGAACACAATCAAATAGACTGACAGCCAATACCACATCTAAAACAACACAACCAACCATCTCTTCCCTATGCTGGTCTCCCCCTGTCTCCATCTAAAACAACACAACCAGCCATCTCTTCCCTAAAGTTGGGCCATGCTGGTCTTCCCTGTCTCATGCACAGCGTGGGTCTGCCATTGATTCTAACCATCTAAAACAACACAACCAACCATCTCTTCCCTAAAGTTGGGCCATGCTGGTCTCCCCCTGTCTCATGCACAGCGTGGGTCTGCCGTTGATTCTAACCATCTAAAACAACACAACCAACCATCTCTTCCCTAAAGTTGGGCCATGCTGGTCTCCCCCTGTCTCATGCACAGCGTGGGTCTGCCATTGATTCTAACCATCTAAAACAACACAACCAACCATCTCTTCCCTAAAGTTGGGCCATGCTGGTCTCCCCCTGTCTCATGCACAGCGTGGGTCTGCCATTGATTCTAACCATCTAAAACAACACAACCAACCATCTCTTCCCTAAAGTTGGGCCATGCTGGTCTCCCCTGTCTCATGCACAGCGTGGGTCTGCCATTGATTCTAACCATCTAAAACAACACAACCAACCATCTCTTCCCTAAAGTTGGGCCATGCTGGTCTCCCCCTGTCTCATGCACAGCGTGGGTCTGCCATTGATTCTAACCATCTAAAACAACACAAACAACCATCTCTTCCCTAAAGTTGGGCCATGCTGGTCTTCCCCTGTCTCATGCACAGCGTGGGTCTGCCGTTGATTCTAACCAGTCTGTCCATCCCCAGGGAAAGTTAGAACATTCATGATTTGATAGTCGGCATCACCATGGACACCAGCATGATTTAACTCATTGCCGATGAATCATAAAACCACCTGTTACAATAAACTCAACTACTTTCACTTCGGATCACTTTTTACTGTACAGGGAGGGGGCCAGAATAGCTTCAGTTGGTAGCGTGCCGGGCTCATGATCCTGGGGTTGCGAGTTCGAATTTTGGTATAGGGGGATTTTTCCCTTGGAGTTAACATTGGTTCTGACTTCTTTTCCCATACAGTCCTTTGACTGAGACTATAAACCGAGGTTCAGTGTGTGAACACACGCACAACATCTTGCACACACGTGAACTCCCATCACCAACTTTCAGAAGAGAAGGCCAGTTTGGCTGTTGCTATGGATGACACATTACACATAGCATGCACCTTCCCTGAAGATGGAGTATGGCTGCCTTAATGGTGGGATAAAAAATGGTCATACACACAAAACTCCACTGCCTGTCTATACAGGCAGTGTCTGCAGGAGTATCAGCCTGCGTACACAGAAAGAAAGAAAGAAAAGAAAATTGTACAGGGAAACAATACTTGAGCACACTGCTCCGTCGTAAATCAAAGCACAAGATGTAGTGTCAGTTTGTAAGCCATGGATTCCACCTTTTGGACCTGAAACTGGTAAATAGGAGTACAGACTGCTGTTTTCTGTCTGACTCGACCCCAAGTTTGTGTTGGTAAGTATAAATGCACATTTCTGCTTGTTAACACACCATTGTATTTCTGTCTGGAAAATTCGTCAGACAAAATGAGGTGCTGTTCATGAGGTGCTGTTCTACTGTCACACATCTAAAAATAATCTCTCTGAACAAAGTCGCAAATCTGTCTCTCCAGCATCGCATCTTCCAGTTCTTGCTCTGTTCAGATTCAGCATTTCTTTGCAGTAGAGAGGTTTTAAACGCTTGTTAATGTGTGTTTTACATTGATATAAAACCCCCCTGATGTAACCCACCTGGGTTTTGCTTCTTCCTCGCTGAACAGGGGGTTCCTGACTGGGTTTGGGTGCCAGTGGTGCTGCTTCAGGGACCTTGTAGGTCTTGAACTGCATCTGGTACTCTGTCCTCTTTGGCACCAACGCCTTTTTCAGGGGGGAGATCTGGGTGTTGCTGTTGTGAATAACCTGTAAAAAACAAAATACCCAATTTACAGCCATCAGTAAGTCTACAATTTCAGAATATACATGATACCTTATACATTATGATAAATGATAGAAAGCCTAAATCTTGCATTCAGAATCTTAGGAGATACTATCTATCCGCTAGTCCGGCCAAGGAAGATCGATAGATTACTTCTTTTTTTTCTCTTTTCTTTTTTTTGTCCATTACTGTTACACTTCATCTCTTCTTCCACTTGAGTCTCCCTTTCTTCTAGCACAAATGCATACACATACACACTCATGCACACACACACACAGACATAAACACACACACACCCTTGTGCACAGGCACACACACACACACACACTATCTCTCTCTCTCCCACACACAAGCAGCACCATGACCACCACTCCCATCACAGGCCACCAGAGCAATGCAGCCAAGGGACAGCACCTGCTCAGCAGACAGCAGTGGTGAAGCAGGGAAGCCTTTCTTCCAGGTGAACTCTTTCTGATACTCTGAGGGCTTTCTGGTGGGCCTGGCTGGAGCCATGCCTGCCTTGTACTTCAGACTGTAGTCAGCCTGTAACATGATGTCACTGCCACTGCTCAATCACTGTCACTGTTAGGTATTGACACTGTAACATGACGTCACTGTCACTGTTCAATCACTGTCACTGTTAGGTAGTGACACTGTAACATGACGTCACTGCCACTGCTCAATCACTGTCACTGTTAGGTATTGACACTGTAACATGACGTCACTGTCACTGTTCAATCACTGTCACTGTTAGGTAGTGACACTGTAACATGACGTCACTGCCACTGCTCAATCACTGTCACTGTTAGGTATTGACACTGTAACATGACGTCACTGCCACTGCTCAATCACTGTCACTGTTAGGTAGTGACACTGTAACATGATGTCACTGCCACTGCTCAATCACTGTCACTGTTAGGTATTGACACTGTAACATGATGTCACTGCCACTGCTCAATCACTGTCACTGTTAGGTATTGACACTGTAACATGACGTCACTGCCAAATCACTGCCACTGTTAGGTATTGACACTGTAACATGATGTCACTGACACTGTTCAATCACTGTCACTGTTAGGTATTGACACTGTAACATGATGTCACTGCCACTGCTCAATCACTGTCACTGTTAGGTATTGACACTGTAACATGACGTCACTGCCACATCACTGTCACTGTTAGGTAGTGACACTGTAACATGACGTCACTGCCACTGCTCAATCACTGTCACTGTTAGGTAGTGACACTGTAACATGAAGTCACTGCCACTGCTCAATCACTGTCACTGTTAGGTATTGACACTGTAACATGACGTCACTGCCACTGCCAAATCACTGTCACTGTTAGGTAGTGACACTGTAACATGACGTCACTGTCACTGCTCAATCACTGTCACTGTTAGGTATTGACACTGTAACATGACGTCACTGTCACTGTTCAATCACTGTCACTGTTAGGTAGTGACACTGTAACTTGACGTCACTGCCACTGCTCACTCCCTGTCACTGCTTACTGGACTGGGTCATATCAAGGTAGGTAGTGACACTTTCCTATAGCAAAAATACAAGTTTTAAGTGTATGTTTTTTTTTAATTTCCATATATACTCCATACACTCTCTGTTTTGATGTCATGAATATATTTCAAATGTCAATTGAAAAAGCATTAGTGATCCTCTAAATATATTTTGAGAACTACTGTTGACTAAAAATGTACAAGCCCTCAAATCCAACACTAACTGGAATGAGGTCAAGACAACACAACTGTTCTGACAACAACAAAAGGAAACACTGAGAATACCTGACAACATGTCAACTACAACACTGCCATTCTGACAGTGTCTCAGTTACAAAAGGAAACACTGAGAATACCTGACAACATGTCAACTACAACACAACTGTTCTGACAGTGTCTCAGTTACAAAAGGAAACATTTTATACTGTTTGCATAATGCTTTTAATTTTTCAGCAAATTTTTTCCTCTCCACACTTTCGTTTTATTCCATTTACTATCCTTCGCTGGCTGCTTTGGGGGCGCTGTTGGATTCTCTTTTGAACCTTTGGTGGTGAGAACACCACAGAATTATGGACTGTGGTAACCGTGTGTCTCAATTTGACACCAAGAGCACAGACACAACCAGCCGTGTCTCCCTGATGAGTGCAATCCAGCGGACGAAAGGCCTAGGAGCAGGCAATACAAATACATGTGCTTTTGAGAGGGATTATAATGGTTCCCTCAGGCAGCTAGTGAAGGGTTTCTCATATTTATAATATATTTCCCCCACTTTCTTCATTATTTTTTTTTCTCTCTAAAAGTTCAAATCTTTGCCAAGTCCTTACTATAATAATTGAAGAATTGCTAGCCTGCACTTGTTTTCCCCCACTACTTAATTGTTCAGCATTACCAAAGGAAACACTGAGAATACCTGACAACATGTCAACTACAACACAACTGTTCTGACAGTGTCTCAGTTACAAAAGGAAACACTGAGACTACCTGACAACATGTCAACTACAACACAACTGTTCTGACAGTGTCTCAGTTACAAAAGGAAACAATGAGACTACCTGACAACATGTCAACTACAACACAACTGTTCTGACAGTGTCTCAGTTACAAAGGGAAACAATGAGAATACCTGACAACATGTCAACTACAACACAACTGTTCTGACAGTGTCTCAGTTACAAAAGGAAACACTGAGACTACCTGACAACATGTCAACTACAACACAACTGTTCTGACAGTGTCTCAGTTACAAAGGGAAACAATGAGAATACCTGACAACATGTCAACTACAACACAACTGTTCTGACAGTGTCTCAGTTACAAAAGGAAACAATGAGAATACCTGACAACATGTCAACTGCCATCATGTGCCCTGCTGTTGCTGAGACTGAGACAGACGAACATGCATGCGGCAGTAATGTCTCAGAGAGGGCAAGAAAATATGACAGCAGGAAAAATAAATCATTAAAAAACAAGGCTATCTTTTTCATCAAAATGGATCAGTCTACATTACCCAGTGCACTACAACTGACCCTGGACATTCCAATGAGAAGTTCTACATTTCTCAGGACATTCCAATGAGAAGTTCTACATTTCTCAGGACATTACCCAGTGCACTACAACTGAGCCAGGACATTCCAATGAGAAGTTCTACATTTCTCAGGACATTACCCAGTGCACTACAACTGAGCCAGGACATTCCAATGAGAAGTTCTACATTTCTCAGGACATTCCAACGAGAAGTTCTACATTTCTCAGGACATTACCCAGTGCACTACAACTGACACTGGACATTCCAATGAGAAGTTCTACATTTCTCAGGACATTCCAATGAGAAGTTCTACATTTCTCAGGACATTCCAACGAGAAGTTCTACATTTCTCAGGACATTACCCAGTGCACTACAACTGACCTGGACATTCCAATGAGAAGTTCTACATTTCTCAGGACATTCCAACGAGAAGTTCTACATTTCTCAGGACATTACCAGTGCACTACAACTGACCCTGGACATTCCAATGAGAAGTTCTACATTTCTCAGGACATTCCAATGAGAAGTTCTACATTTCTCAGGACATTCCAATGAGAAGTTCTACATTTCTCAG
>CM031604.1:2937337-2942337 GCA_018398815.1 Conus ventricosus | reverse complement strand
TACTTGACAGACACTTGGCAGAAGTGTACAGACAAATTTTCATAGCGGTAGATAGTGAAAAAATACTGTGCACCCTCAGAAAACAATGAGATCTGACTGAGCAGGCAAAACACTGCCTGAATCTATTAAGTTGTACACTGGTATGATATGACATGATAAAAACTAAGAAATAAGCATGTCAAAAACATCAAATGGGCTTGCAATCCTTGCAGAAGAAAAAGAAACACCCGAAGGTGCTGGAGAGGACCCAGAGAAGCACTGCCTTAACCCGCCTTTTGAGCAGTCCTGTACCACCCTTGGAGGCCTGCGCTGTGGTGACGATGGGTACAGGCACGCGCAGGACACTCCATTAAGATATCAAGGGACATAACTGCTCCTGAACAGAGGTAAATCAGACTACAGGATGCAACTCATAACAGCCTTAAAATAGTATCCCCATGGGTGTACCAGACCATATTTCATGACTGCAGGGCCCACCGGCAAAAGACACCCCTCCAGCTGCTGAGCATACCCCACAGACCCAACCACCCCTGCCCATGGACAGATGAAGACAGTGCCACTCCAGACACAGCCAAGCTTTCGCCATACGGTCTTATGTGCCCTCAAGAGAGAATCCAAAGTTGTAGTCTTTCCCACTGTCAACAGGACTTTCCCTGTGGTCAGTGGGTCTTTCCTCACCAGAAAGTGTGTGTGCATGCATGTATGTGTGTGCATGTGTGTGTGTGTGTGTGTGTGTGTGTGTGTGTGTGTGTGTGTGTGTGTGCGACTGAATTCTGTCAACTAAAAACTTCTGTCAAAACGCAGTCAATATCTTCCACTGAGGGTGCATTTCAAATGGAATATTTCCAAGTGAGATTGAGTTTCAAGTTCCCAAATCAGATAATCAAAACGGATGCATTAGACATTGATACTTGACAGACACTTGGCAGAAGTTTGTGTACAGACAAATTTTCATAGTAGTAGTTGGGAGCCGGAATAGCTCAGTTGGTAGAGCGCCTGACTCGTAATCTTGGTGATCCTGGGGTTGCGGGTTCGAACCTCCGCCGGGGCGTTTTCGGTACAGGGGGATTTTTCCCTCAGAGTTAACATTGGTTCTGACTCCATTTCCCATACAGTCCTTCGAATGAGACTATAAACCGAGGTTCCGTGTGTGAACGCATGCATAACATCTTGCACACACGTAAAATCCCATCACCAACTTTCGGAAGAGTAGGCCAGTTTGGCCGTTGGTCTGGATGACACGTTACACATAGCATGCACCCTGCGTGAGAGATGGAAAGAATGAAGGAAGTAAGGAAAATGAGTGATTGATATTGAACGATACTGAATGGATGACACGGGAAACGACTGAATGAAGCGCCAGCTGGCAGCTCTTCAGTCGGCACTACCCAGGTAGGCAGCCCGTTGTGTAAACGAGTGTTGATTGTAAAGCGCTTAGAGCTTGGCCTCTAGCCGAGAATAGGCGCTATATAAGTATTCATTATTATTATTATTAGTAGATAGTAAAAAAAAAAAAATACTGTGCACCCTCAGAAAACAATGAGATCTGATTGAGCAGGCAAAACACTGCCTGAATCTATTAAGTTGCACACTGGTATGATATGATATGATAAAAACTAAGAAATGAGCATGTCAGAATCCTCAAATGGGCTAGTAATCCTTGCAGAACATTACCAGCCTCTATAGTTTGAGAAGTAATGCTACAACATTAAAAAGAAATCAGGATATTTATCAGGATGAATTTTACTTCCAGACAAACTGTAAAATTGGAAGACAGTGAAGTATAACAAACGCTTGAACCCTCGGAGAACATTCATTGTCACACTGTCACTCTTGCATACCGCATTCATGACAGCATTTACTCCATACGCACACGCAATCTTTCCAATCACCCAAAAGGAGCACTACCGAATGTTTTCCTTCTCCCCCTCTCCTTCAGGGAAAACACTTTACTAAGTCACAACCACAACTTGTAAACAGATTTTACACAAGTATCTCTCTCCACACTGAGAGACAAATAAATCTGCACACATGTATCTCTCCTCACACCGAGAGACAAATCAATCTTCACCCATGTATCTCTCTTTACACTGAGAGAAAAATAGTCTTCACACATGTATCTCTCTTTACACTGAGAGATAAAACAGTCTAGTTTCGCTTCTATAAAGCCATGGCCTTCACATTCCTTTAACCCAAAATTCCGGACCAGGATAATACATAACTCCCGTAATCACTGAGGACCTGCCTGCCTCAAGTAAAAGCTTCCCTGCTTTCTCCTTTCCCTGTCTCTCTGAGACAATATACTGCCCCCTCGAACTCTCCCGTCCTGGAGATACGAGTCTCGACTTCTCTTCCGCGACTTCTTCTGTCTCTTGCGAAACGGCGAGCTTCAACTCCTCTCCCTGGAGTTGGTACTGGCTGGGGCTGAACTACCGGTGTATCCCCCACACCATGGCCATCTTCAACCACCTCACGGGGTGAAAGGTGAAGGGTGAAGGGCGAAGGGTAAAGGGTGAAGGGTGAAGGGTGAAGGGTGAAGGGTGAAGGGTGAAGGGTGAAGGGCTGAAACACGAATAAGGTTCGTGTAAGTAACCTGCTTCTCAATTCAACATATGAATTCTTTCTCTCTTCTTTAAGTTTTCCCCTGTAGCTTTCCCCAACTATCTATCGCTCACCTGGTAATAACTGGTCAGCAACGAGGACCACCGTCCTGACAGGTTCGAGTCTCTAGGCCATCTGCTGGGTTAAAACTGACTCTTTCCCCCCTTCTCCTAGTGAGTGCATACTCAGTGTTCAAAACACATGACCAGCACCTTACCTTACCAGCCCTTGTTAAACTATCACTCAGTGGTCACTTTCACCCAATGACCACATTCGTTTCTTGAATGAGTCATACTCACAATTATTTTGGGGACGCCCGCTACACTAGTCAAGCCACATGAATATTCTTCCTTTAGTTGTGGCACGGGGAAATGATTCATATCATTAACTACATGCGATGGAGCGTCACATGCCTTGATGTGAGGCTACGTCACATGACATTCATGTACACCCGATGGGATTTGACCAGGTTCCTGGCTGCTTTATGCTGCATATGACATTAATCTTCTTCTTCTTCTTCCTAAAATACTGGTTCACTCAAAAACGAGTAGGTCACCAGCGCGCATGTTAAAAAGTAAAATAAAATAACATAAAACAGTGCGACTCAGACTGTTGGCCCCTGGAGCAAATTTGGCAACAAGGGGTCACACTCGATATTCAAGAAGTTAAAAGAAATGGCCAAATTCAGGCCCAGGTAATAGTAAAATATCTGGGGAAGTAAAAATAGAAAATCGTCAATATGCAGATCTCAAAACTGTCGAATCAATTTGTTTTTTTAAAATGAGATTGCATTTGTGGCAATCTTGATGGCACCCGGCAGTGAGTTCCACTGCCGGGTGATATGATATGATATGATATGATGTGCATACT
Organism: Conus ventricosus; assembly: GCA_018398815.1. Lineage (NCBI taxonomy): Eukaryota > Metazoa > Mollusca > Gastropoda > Neogastropoda > Conidae > Conus > Conus ventricosus. The sequence continues at coordinate 2,938,866 of CM031604.1, read as the reverse complement.
TTCAATGCGTGAACCCTCGCATCCATATTTCATATGATGAATAAATCTGTGCTACAGTTCCTTAACTGCGGCTTTAAGTTTACACCGAAAACCATAATGAAGAATTAAGCTTAGCAGAACATTAGATGTGTCTGAACATGATCATTGGTTTAGTTCTCCAAAGAAAGCACAAATAAAATCTCCAAAGTGGAACTTATTTTCTCATGTGACTTATATATTTGCAAAGCTCTGACAAAGTACTGTATAGTGCAGATCATCTAGCAATGAAGGAAAATGAATAACCAGCCTTTGGTTTCGACGGCATCTTTCTGATCGCAGTCCAACCCAAAACACTCCGGGTAAGCGTCTTGAGAGACGGACATGCGCAATGTTTTCTTTTGAGTGTCTTGTTTCCGGAACGAATACCTGGTACGGCTTTGTAGACTTGGATTAGGACTTTAATCTGACAAAAGAAGAATCTTGGCAAAACCATAATCGAAGAAAACTTCTACTGTGTATTTTATTCTAGTTATTAGTATCAACATCTTTAATTTTTCATTTCTTTGCGCAAATTTTAAGAAAAACACAATTACCACCGGTCTTCAATTCCGAACAAGTTTCTGACCTTTATCCTCTTAAAAACATCAACATTCATACACATAAAAAGAAAAACAAAATCAAAATATATCACTGTACGATTTATGTGAAGTGTTTCTTGTCAAACAATGCATTTGTTTTTAGATTATAATAATAATTGATAAATAACCCCTGACCTCTCGCCATAATATCCATGGAGATAAATAAACAAGATGGCGACCGAGGAAGATGAAACAACCTACCTCCAACACGCGTCGAAGAAGCTAGCGAATACCTGAACAAACACAAAATTTTAGAATTGTTCAACAATCTAACGTCGCAGCTGATCTATGCACGTCCAGGTACGGATTGTATGATTTGAAATGTGTGCAAAAGTCATGCTGATGTTCTTCTTCTTCTTCTTCCTAAAATACTGGTTCACTCAAAAACGAGTAGGTCACCAGCGCGCATGTTAAAAAGTAAAATAAAATAGCATACAATAGTGCGACTCAGACTGTTGGCCCCTGGAGCAAATTTGGCAACAAGGGGTCGCACTCGATATTCAAGAAGTTAAAAGCAATGGCCAAATTCAGGCCCAGGTAACAGTAAAATATCTGGGGAAGTTAAAATAGAAAATCGTCAATATGCAGATCTCAAAACTGTCGTATCAATTTGTTTTTTAAATGAGATTGCATTAGTGGCAATCTTGATGGCACCCGGCAATGAGTTCCACAGCCGTACAGAACTAGGATAAAATGAATGTAAGTGGCTGTCAATATTTGATGCAGGTATGGTATAACATTGACCGCCACTCCTGGTGCTACTTTTATTCAATACTAGTTGTTCCATTGGAATATCAATTACTTTAGCTCTGCCTTTGAAGAAGATGTTAAGTTTGATAAAAGCTCTTCTGTCTTCTAAGGGTTTCCATTCTAATTTCCTCATGTTCTTCCTAGTATTCCCCTTTTCTTGAT
>CM031604.1:2922337-2927337 GCA_018398815.1 Conus ventricosus | reverse complement strand
CGAAGAATAAGAGACCGGCAATTGTGACAGGGGCGGACGAGCGAGACCAAGCAAGTTCCAACCCTGAATCACCAGGCTCTCCCCCATCCCCACCGACTACCGCATCACAGATGCATAAAAAGAATAAAGAATTTTGGATATAATTTTGACTGGCCAGGTTAAAGATTGAATTAACCAGAAAAAAGTGGTCTCAAGCAATATTTCTTTTATAATTTTGAAACCAAAAGAAATTGCGCAAAAGAGAAAAATTAGCCGGCTAACAAAAAACAACAACAACAAACAAACCACGAAACTGATGCTTACCAGCTACCCGTGGTTGACCCCAGTGGCGGGTCAAGCGACTCTCTACCCTCTGTCCAGTCGAGAGGACAGCAGAGCAGATGCGGAAAAGAGATGACGTGATGTCCCTCCCCTACAGGCCGACTGTAGGAATGAAGGTACCGACCGTACCTTCGACGAAGTGGTGTAGAACCCGAACCGGGGCAGGCGCTCCCAGAGACATCTTCCGCTCGAGTGAAGAGGAAACCTGCCTAAACGATGGCAGCCAACATGCCACGCTACGTCACAGTGAGAATACCTCAAGCCTAAGAGGAATAATGCACGTGCGGCAGGTAAAAAGACAGACGAGAGGCCGATAGAGACAGCCAGTTCAAGCGAAAGGTACCAGCCACCCGTGAACTTGCAGGATGAATTGCACGGGCAGTGGAATTAGAGAGAGAGAGAGAGAAAGTAGACCTAACCTGAGCTGAACGACATTAAGGTGCAAACGCACCACAAGCCACCTTAAGGGACGGATACACGACAACAACAACGACAATAAATAAATGAATAATTCCACCACCCTAGATGGGTCAATCGTCATAGGCCTCGTGACAAACTCGTGACAAATGGAGATAAAGGTATATTTCAACATTGTAAGAGTGGGGATAAAGGTATATTTCAACATGGTAAGAGTGAGGATAAAGGTATATTTCAACAGTGTAAGAGTGGAGATAAAGGTATATTTCAACAGTGTAAGAGTGGGGATAAAGGTATATTTCAACAGTGTAAGAGTGGGGATAAAGGTATATTTCAACATGGTAAGAGTGGGGATAAAGGTATTTCAACAGTGTAAGAGTGGAGATAAAGGTATATTTCAACATAACCAGAGTGGGGATAAAGGTATATTTCAACAGTGTAAGAGTGGAGATAAAGGTATATTTCAACATAACCAGAGTGGGATAAAGGTATATTTCAACATCACCAGAGTGGAGATAAAGGTATATTTCAACAGTGTAAGAGTGGAGATAAAGGTATATTTCAACATCACCAGAGTAGGGATAAAGGTATATTTCAACAGTGTAAGAGTGGAGATAAAGGTATATTTCAACATTGTAAGGGTGGGGATAAAGGTATATTTCAACATCACCAGAGTGGGGATAAAGGTATATTTCAACATTGTAAGGGTGGGGATAAAGGAAGGTATATTTCAACATTGTAAGGGTGGGGATAAAGGTATATTTCAACATTGTAAGGGTGGGGATAAAGGTATATTTCAACATTGTAAGGTGGGGATAAAGGTATATTTCAACATCACCAGAGTGGAGATAAAGGTATATTTCAACAGTGTAAGAGTGCGGATAAAGGCATATTTAAACATAATTTACAAGAGTGGGGATAAAGGTATATTTGAACATTTCAAGAGTAGGGATAAAGGTATATTTCAGCATTGTAAGAGTAGGGATAAAGGTATATTTCAACACCACAAGAGACGCGTTGAAAGTATATTCAAACAGTTGGGGATCAAGGTATATTTCAACACCACAAGAGACGCGTTGAAAGTATATTCAAACAGTTGGGGATCAAGGTATATTTCAACACCACAAGAGACGCGTTGAAAGTATATTCAAACAGTTGGGGATCAAGGTATATTTCAACACCACAAGAGACGCGTTGAAAGTATATTCAAACAGGTGGGGATCAAGGTATATTTCAACATTGTAAGAGTGGGGATAAAGGTATATTTCAACATTGTAAGAGTGGGGATAAAGGTATATTTCAACATTGTAAGAGTGGAGATAAAGGTATATTTCAACATGGTAAGAGTGGGGATAAAGGTATATTTCAACATTGTAAGAGTGGGGATAAAGGTATATTTCAACATTGTAAGAGTGGGGATAAAGGTATATTTCAACATTGTAAGAGTGGAGATAAAGGTATATTTCAACATGGTAAGAGTGGGGATAAAGGTATATTTCAACATTGTAAGAGTGGGGATAAAGGTATATTTCAACATTGTAAGAGTGGGGATAAAGGTATATTTCAACATTGTAAGAGTGGGGATAAAGGTATATTTCAACATTGTAAGAGTGGGGATCAAGGTATATTTCAACACCACAAGAGAGGCGTTGAAAGTATATTCAAACAGTGTCAATGACACTCCACAATCCCCCCATCCCTTCAGGACAGGACTACAAACACAGACAAACATGGCCCGGTATTGACTGAGAGACGTGTGCTTGTTCTACCCTTTGGCTGCGCTGCGTCCTTCAGCTGGGCATCTTAAGGCACCAGCCAGGCCTGTTTGTAGCTTGCCATCGTAAACACATTTGGCGAGACCCAAACTGTTTGCTTCGGCAACACTATCAACTGCAGGCTCTTCAGCAGACATTGGTCGGACACCTTATTTCATTGCTTAGACGCCCGAGCACTTGGAGGTTTGGGCTTGAAGTCGCTGAAAGCCTAGTTTACTTCACAGCAGGTGTTGATGCGCATTGTCTGGTCGCTGGAAACGTCCGGACCGGACGTTCCTTTTATCAAAGCATTTACATGCTGATGGTGTTCTGTGTGTGCCTGTTCCTTTATCAAAGCGTTGACATGCTGATGGTGTTCTGTGTGTGCCTGCTCCTTTATCAAAGCGTTGACATGCTGATGGTGTTCTGTGTGTGCCTGTTCCTTTATCAAAGCGTGTACATGCTGATGGTGTTCTGTGTGTGCCTGTTCCTTTATCAAAGCGTTGACATGCTGATAGTTTTCTGTGTGTGCCTGTTCCTTTATCAAAACCTGTACATGCTGATGGTGTGCTGTGTGTGCCTGTTCCTTTATCAAAGCGTTTACATGCTGATGGTGTTCTGTGTGTGCCTGTTCCTTTATCAAAGCCTGTACATGCTGATGGTGTTCTGTGTATGCCTGCTCCTTTATCAAAGCGTGTACATGCTGATGGTGTTCTGTGTGTGCCTGTTCCTTTATCAAAGCGTGTACATGCTGATGGTGTTCTGTGTGTGCCTGTTCCTTTATCAAAGCGTGTACATGCTGATGGTGTTCTGTGTGTGCCTGTTTCTTTATCAAAGCGTGTACATGCTGATGGTGTTCTGTGTGTGCCTGTTCCTTTATCAAAGGGTTGACATGCTGATGGTGTTCTGTGTGTGCCTGTTCCTTTATCAAAGCGTGTACATGCTGATGGTGTTCTGTGTGTGCCTGTTCCTTTATCAAAGCGTGTACATGCTGATGGTGTTCTGTGTGTGCCTGTTCCTTTATCAAAGCGTGTACATGCTGATGGTGTTCTGTGTGTGCCTGTTCCTTTATCAAAGGGTTGACATGCTGATGGTGTTCTGTGTGTGCCTGTTCCTTTATCAAAGCGTGTACATGCTGATGGTGTTCTGTGTGTGCCTGTTCCTTTATCAAAGCGTGCACATGCTGATGGTGTTCTGCGTGTGCCTGTTCCTTTATCAAAGGGTTGACATGCTGATGGTGTTCTGTGTGTGCCTGTTCCTTTATCAAAGCGTGTACATGCTGATGGTGTGCTGTGTGTGCCTGTTCCTTTATCAAAGCGTGTACATGCTGATGGTGTTCTGTGTGTGCCTGTTCCTTTATCAAAGCGTGGACATGCTGATGGTGTTCTGTGTGTGCCTGTTCCTTTATCAAAGCGTGTACATGCTGATGGTGTTCTGTGTGTGCCTGTTCCTTTATCAAAGCGTGTACATGCTGATGGTGTTCTGTGTATGCCTGCTCCTTTATCAATGCGTGTACATGCTGATGGTGTTCTGTGTGTGCCTGTTCCTTTATCAAAGCGTGTACATGCTGATGGTGTTCTGTGTGTGCCTGTTCCTTTATCAAAGCGTGTACATGCTGATGGTGTTTTGTGTGTGCCTGTTCCTTTATCAAAGCGTGGACATGCTGATGGTGTTCTGTGTGTGCCTGTTCCTTTATCAAAGGGTTGACATGCTGATGGTGTTCTGTGTGTGCCTGTTCCTTTATCAAAGCGTGTACATGCTGATGGTGTTCTGTGTGTGCCTGTTCCTTTATTAAAGCATTGACATGCTGATGGTGTTCTGTGTGTGCCTGTTCCTTTATCAAAGCGTGTACATGCTGATGGTGTTCTGTGTGTGCCTGTTCCTTTATCAAAGCGTTGACATGCTGATGGTGTTCTGTGTGTGCCTGTTCCTTTATCAAAGCGTGTACATGCTGATGGTGTTCTGTGTGTGCCTGTTCCTTTATCAAAGCGTGGACATGCTGATGGTGTTTTGTGTGTGCCTGCTGGGACGTGGTCAGCGCATAATTCAGGGCGATGTTCTTTACGTTGCGTATCACACACAAAAAAATACTTCACACGTGTATAGCCACATATGTGAATGAGGGAGGACGTGCTCATCTACAATACGTGTGTGTGTGTGTGTGTGTGTGTGTGTGTGTGTGTGTGTGTGTGTGTGTGTGTGTGTGTGTGTGTGAGTGAATTCAGACAGCCCTCTCTCTTCAGTTTTCGATTATGGATTTCTGCCGTCCTCGCATTCTCTCGTCTCCTTAGTCCATGCCCTAAAACTGGTTACAAGATAAAACATCTTCCGATTTGTCGCGGTGTGTGTGTGTGTGTGTGTGTGTGTGTGTGTGTGTGTGTGTGTGTGTGTGTGGTGTGTGTGTGTGTGTGTTGTTGTTCTTCCGTTTAAACGTCTTCCCACATAAAGTGATTTCAGACAGTTTGTAGTGATAGAGTGTATGATGAAAGAAGTATGAGTGTGTGCAAC
>CM031604.1:2914837-2917337 GCA_018398815.1 Conus ventricosus | reverse complement strand
GGTGATGGGATTTGACGTGTGTGCAAGATGTTGTGCGTGCGTTCACACACGGAACCTCGGTTTATAGTCTCATTCGAAGGACTGTATGGGGAATGGAGTCAGAACCAATGTTAACTCCGAGGGGAAAATCCACCTGTACCGAAATTCGAACCCGCAACTCCAGGACCACGAGTCCGGCGCTCTACCAACTGAGCTATTCCGGCCCCTGGTATAAAGGTATTGGTTGTGAGCAGGACTTCAAAGTGCCCAGTGAGTGATGCCTGCTTCATGGGGACTGTGGCTCCAAGGACGTGGCCACCGGTGTCCTGTCCAGGGGGAGACAACGTCAATTTCACTGTGTGGTCACAGGTCTCTTCATCACCTGCTGTTCTTCGTATACTACATCTAAACAGGAACTAGGAGACAGCAGCAAGGGGATCCTGTAGCAAAGCTGGGTATGGGAGGCACCCTATGTTCCCCCAGGTCTATATTCCCCCAGGTCTATGTTCCTCCAGGTCTATATTCCCCCAGGTCTATGTTCCCAGGTCTATATTCCCACAGGTCTATGTTTCCCCAGGTCTATATTCCCCCAGGTCTATGTTCCCCCATGTCTATATTTCCCCAGGTCTATGTTCCTCCAGGTCTATATTCCCCCAGGTCTATGTTCCCCAGGTCTATATTCCCACAGGTCTATGTTCCCCCAGGTCTATATTCCCCCAGGTCTATGTTCCCCCATGTCTATATTTCCCCAGGTCTATGTTCCCCCAGGTCTATATTCCCCCAGGTCTATGTTCCCCCATGTCTATGTTCCCCCAAGGCTATCTTCCCCCAGGCCTTTGTTCACGTTTTTGTGTGTGTGTGTGGTTTTTTTTTGGTAACAAGTTCTTTGACGATAGCGCGATTGGAAAACCCTTTATCTTGGGTTCTAATCCTGTACTCATTTCTTTCGTTCGCTTGGCAATGCCTGTGTATCTGTGAGACTTTAATGCGGGATCAGGTGCCCCCCTTTATGTTACCTGGGGTTCAATCCTTGTTATTATTACCTCTGTGCTGTGTGTAATATTTGCTGTTCAGACCAGCGTGACACGTCAATAGCCCTGGGGAAATATAGACCTGGGGGAACACAGACATGCTCCTGGGGGAATACAGACCTGGGGGAATATAGACCTGGGGAAATATAGACCTGGGGGAACATAGACATGCTCCCCTTGGTATCCCTCGAGCGACATGGTATTGACAGTTTCTCTGACCCCTTGCGTTGCGCCTGCGAGGAGGATGGGAGTGAACAGATTAAGAGCAGAACCAACGTGAGGTTACGGAGAATGTCTGAAACAACAACAACAACAACAACAACACAAATGACAATAACAACGACAACAACACAGACTTTATGACCCCTAAGATCGCAGTCCATTGAGTACTGTAGAATCTATTAGACGGGAATCCTCTCTGTGGTCTGGAAGAGATCAGCGTCATCCAACTAGGGCGTGGTGTATGTCTGGTCTGGAAGAGATCAGTGTCATCCAACTAGGGCGTGGTGTATGTCTGGTCTGGAAGAGATCAGCGTCATCCAACTAGGGCGTGGTGAATGTCTGGAAATCCTGTCAAGAATGACGTGACGATGACAGCGATAGTCGAAACAGCTGGTGAATGGACAACAGATCCCAGACTACAATGGTGCCCTACTCAACGCGGAATACAACGCAGCCAAGAAAACGAAATTCTTTGAGACAGAAGAAGTCCATACAGAGCTGTCCGGTAAGGCACACTACTTTTCGCCCATGGCTTTCCATACAGAGCTGTCCGGTAAGGCACACTACTTTTCGCCCATGGCTTTCCATACAGAGCTGTCCGGTAAGACACACTACTTTTCGCCCATGGCTTTCCATACATGGCTATCCGGTAAGGCACACTACTTTTCGCCCATGACTTGCCATACAGAGCTGTCCGGTAAGGCACACTACTTTTCGCCCATGGCTTTCCATACAGAGCTGTCCGGTAAGACACACTACTTTTCGCCCATGGCTTTCCATACATGGCTATCCGGTAAGGCACACTACTTTTCGCCCATGACTTTCCATACAGAGCTGTCCGGTAAGGCACACTACTTTTCGCCCATGGCTTTCCATACAGAGCTGTCCGGTAAGCCACACTACTTTTCGGCTATGGCTTTCATACAGAGCTGTCCGGTAAGGCACACTACATTTCGCCCATGACTTTCCATACAGAGCTGTCCGGTAAGCCACACTACTTTTCGGCCATGGCTTTCATATAGAGCTGTCCGGTAAGGCACACTACTTTTCGCCCATGGCTTTCCATACAGAGCTGTCCGGTAAGCCACACTACTTTTCGGCCATGGCTTTCCATACAGAGCTGTCCGGTAAGGCACACTACTTTTCGCCCATGGCTTTCATACAGAGCTGTCCGGTAAGCCACACTACTTTTCGCCTATGGCTTTCATACAGAGCTGTCCGGTAAGCCACACTACTTTTCGGCCATGGCTTTCCATACAGAGCTGTCC
>CM031604.1:2904837-2909837 GCA_018398815.1 Conus ventricosus | reverse complement strand
TGATAATGAAATCAAACAGGGTTAGAAGAAAATCAGCTGATGACACTCCAAACAATAATGAGATAAAATACACAAAGAAAATAAAAAGTGACTCCTTATCAGCGGCCATCTTCTTTCGGATACCATGGTTACGAAGATGACAGCAAAAACAATATTGTAAGAAAAAGATTAAAAAAAAGGAAGAAAAAGAAAAACCAACAACAATAACAACAACAACAAACAGACAAAAAAAAAAAAAAACCCAAACAAACGGGGTACTGTGAGTCAAAGAAAGCTGGAAGAACAAATTCAGAATCTTGAAAATGAAACATTTCCAACTGACAGATCTAATTTTACTTCCGGGGGGGGGGGGGGGGGGGGGGGGGGGGGGGGGGGGAGAGGGGGGGCAGTCTTACTCTGTTCACGAACGGGATGGATTACTGAAGGGCAAACATGACTCATCACTTTTCCTGTCGTGAAAAAAAAAGGAACTAAGATTAGCAAACAGATTTTGGACGCTTGTTCCTAGATGCATGCTGGCCGGTGCCTTCCGTTGAAGTGCACACTGGATTAAATATTTGGGTGAGAAAAGAACATCGGTACAGATGAATTTAACAGCCTTTTAATTTTCCCGGTTAAATTCTAAATGTGTAACTGTAAGATGAAGAAAGAATTAGTCTTCTTTAGGGAGTTTACTTCTATCCTGAAACGTCGAGGTAAGATTGGAAACTAGAACGCCAGAATACAAATGAAATAGGAAAAATTCGTCTAGGAATGCTGATCTTCTTCCTCTTCTATATATACAGCCGTTGAAAAGCCCGATGACGTTTTGTTGATGTAAACTGTGACAACGACACTGTTAACATGGAAACTATATACCGAATGATGATGTGAATTTCATGTATTCGGCAATACATATTTTTCCTATTGTTTTTGTTCTTTATCCGTTATCCGCCCCTCCCGCCCCCCCCCCCCCCCCCCCCTCCCCTTCTCTGTCTGTCTGTCTGTCTCTCTCTCTTTCTCATTCCCTCTTTGAAATAATGGAGAAAAACACTGACTGTGAACACCATTATTTACAAAGCAAACTTCTGGCTGGGATAACTGCGCTAACTATGCAATGATCATTAACAATACAAACCTGACTTGACATTTACTACACACCCACAACAACAAACAAACAAAAGAAAAAACCAACAACCAATGTTAGGTAGGCACTCAAGGTCTGACCAGCGCATTGGGCTAATGCGTAGGTAAGACATCTGCTAAGTCGTAGCCACGAGACCCTCTTCTTTAATTATCTCATCTTAGTTGTTAATTCATTTATCCATCAGCTTTAAATCATGCGTAGTGGGGTCTCAAACCTTGGCGGATGTGGTGTAGCGTATATGGACTAGTCCGCACGCAGTGACGCCTCCTTGATGAAACTGAGACTGAAAGTAACAATACAAACTGGACGTGAGGATTGATGTACTGCGTGCACAATGATCATTAGCAAATCAAACTGGACGTGAGGATTGATGTACTGCGTGCACAATGATCATTAGCAAATCAAACTGGACGTGAGGATTGATGGACTGCGTGTACATTGGTCACTTACAGTACAAACTTGCCGTGGAGTTAAACATACTAATTGTACAATGATCCTATGCGATCAAACTTTATGTGGGGATAAATGTAACAGCTTTACAATGATGAATTACAATGCAAACCTGTTCTGGGGATAAATGTACTAATTACGCAATGATTAATTTGTGGAACAAACTTGCAGGAGTAGCGAGAATAAGTGCGCCAAGGGTACAAACTTGCGGTGGAGATATATGTACAGATTGAATAATTATTACTTACTGTACAAACGTGCGGTGGAGATATATGTACAGATTGAATAATTATTACTTACTGTACAAACTTGCCGTGGGGATGAATGTACTAAGTCTACAACGATCATTCACGAAAACAGACTTGCTGTTGGGTAAATATAGGGCCTACAAACTATGCAATGATCATTTACAACAGACATCTGCTGTGGGAATGAATGTATGATCTGCACAATGTTCCTTTACAATACAAATTTGCTGTAGGTAATAATGTGCTAACCATGCAATGATCATATACGATACAAACGTTGTACGGATAAATGTACAAACTGTGTCATAATCACTTACAAAACAAGCTTGCTGTGGTCATACATTTACAAATTGTGCAACAATGGTTCACTTTACAATCTTAATGTAGGGGGATTCATATATATAGACAGACACAGAGACAGAGAGAGAGAGAGAGAGAGAGAGAGAGAGAGAGAGAGAGAGAGAGAGAGAGAGAGAGAGAGAGGTAGCGTTTCTTCCTCCCCGCCCCTCCATCCTCCCCGACAAGTCTTCAGCTCCTGTGTTGTAGCGGTGACTCACAGACGGAGACGGACTGGTCTGACTCCCAATGATGCACATTAGAATGGTGATAGACAGGAAAACAAACAAACAAACATTCATCGCTCCAATGCTTCTTATTCTTCTTCTCATAATAACAATAATAATAACAACAACAAGGACAACAACATCAACAATTATGATGATGATGATTATCATGATAATGATGATGATGATAATAATAATGATGATGATGATGATAATAATAATAATAATAATAATGATAACAATAATGATATTAACAACAGCAATAACGGGGATGATAATGGTGATAATGATGACATTCATCATCAGCATCAACATCATTAAAAACAAAAAAAACAAAACGATAACAATAACAATAACGCTAAAGATAATTTAGATGTCATTTTAGCGATTGTCTCGGACACACAATTTGTATTTAGGACATTGTGCTGTATAAGCAAAGAAACAGAGTTTTGTAATTACTTCTAATAATTCAGTGGACCCAGAAGCCATAGATTGCCTAGGGACTTAGGGTTGTGAGTTTGACCTATTCATGAGGTCAGGGCTTTTAGGGCTTGAAAACTCCTCTCTGTCCACCCAGCAGTTCATGGGATACCTGAGTCTGTTCAGGGAGGGTTAGGACGGTGAAAGGAGAGCGATGGGCACCGCCTTTCATCATACCGTGCCCCAGACACGGGGAGCACTCAACAGTTCACTGCTGTAAGCGGGGGAAGAGCAGGAGGCACGATCAGTGGAGAGTGGACGGCTTTGCTTGTGTGGTTAGATCCTGCAGCAACTGTGCAGGATCTGGGTGGGTGCCAAGTGTGTGTGTGTGTGTGTGTGTGTGTGTGTGTGTGTGTGTGTGTGTGTGTGTGTGTGTGTGTGTGTGTGTGAATGCTGAGGGCGCTGTCATTCAAGATGAGGTGAACAAAATCAGCGCCACACACGCAAGAAGATGGCATGGAAAGGACAGCGAACGTTCATTCTGTACAGCATGTACAGTTTCACTCCTCACTCACCAAATTAAAAGAAAAAAAAAAGCTTGGCATGTTGTTACGAGAATATACAAAGGTGAACAGTCTTTCTTGAACAGAGACAGGTGAACGAGCCACAAAGACAGAAAAAAAAGGAAAAAAGAAAAAGGACATCAAGTGAAAAAGGCAGTGCAACGAGAGTGGCAGAAAGGAGGACATTGATGGTACACCATTTCCAGAGAGTGGCAGAAAGGAGGACATTGTTGGTACACCATTTCCAGAGAGTGGCAGAAAGGAGGACATTGTTGGTACACCATTTCCAGAGAGTGGCAGAAAGGAGGACATTGTTGGTACACCATTTCCAGAGAGTGGCAGAAAGGAGGACATTGTTGGTACACCATTTCCAGAGAGTGGCAGAAAGGAGGACATTGATGGTACACCATTTCCAGAGAGTGGCAGAAAGGAGGACATTGTTGGTACACCATTTCCAGAGAGTGGCAGAAAGGAGGACATTGTTGGCACACCATTTCCAGAAGATGGACATACAGTTCATGTGGAAACAGTCCCTAGGATACCCATAGGCAGCTGCGTCGCGCGTGCGCGCGCGCACGCACGCACACACACACACACACACACACGCACACCACTCACATACATACCACACACACACGCACACGTACACGCACGCGCCCGCGCCCGCCACAACACACACACACACACACACACACACACACACAACACACACACACACACACACGAGAGAGAGAGAGAGAGAGAGAGAGAGAGAGAGAGGAGAGAGAGTGGTAGAAGATGATCCGGGCAGTCTATAATCACACATCACAGAGGGATGAATCAAGGCGGGAAAACGCTTCCGTCCCACAATGGCCGCGCTCGGGTCAACCCACGCAACTTCAGCACGCTTTTCAAATTAGCGCGAGACGAGCTGGACACACAGAGGACGGGCGCGCGCCATGGAAACGGCTCCGTGCTAAATGCCTTATTTGCATGAGCGCTGCCCTGCCATATCCCAGCGGCCCTATCGCCAGCTTATGACTTCCGGGAGCCGGGTTGGCTGCCGAGAGGGGGCGCGAGTGGTGGAGAGAGCAACACGAAATGCACGTGTCCGTCACTCCTTGCCGGCTAGCCTCGGCTTTTAAACCCCGGGTATTACCACGTGTGATGCCGATTTGAACGGTAATGGATTTGGGAACGAGCACTCAAGGGGGACATTCAGGGATGGGGCTGCCACAGTGCAGGTAGAAGGAGGGAGTAGAAAAGGGCGTGGAGAAAAAAAGCGACTCGACCCATGGGAGGTGAAGCCGATACTTTGCCGTGCAAATGTTTGTGAACCTTTTTGCCACAACGGACGACACAATGCTCTGACGGCAGCGCCACCACAGGAAAAGCAGCGGGGATTTAATAAACCTGTTTTATTTATTTATTTATTTTTTTTTAAAGGAGGGATAAAAAAAGTTAGGGGGAAAAAGCGAGGGGCGGCTCTTTGGTTCTGCGTGAAATTGGAACTAAAACGCGTCTTCAAAGATGGACGAAACAGCTTTTGCAAGCAAGTTTCTGCCGGATGGTTTTCACATTTGGTGGAGAATTCATTTGGTCTTATTAGTCCCCATCTCACTGATTCTGCTGAAAATGACTCTTTATACTA
>CM031604.1:2899837-2902337 GCA_018398815.1 Conus ventricosus | reverse complement strand
TCTAGACCTACCTTTCCTTTGAAAGATAGCTATGTGTCGTTGGGAACTGAGCGAAATAGGACTTTCCTTTAGCTCTAGACCTACCTTTCCTTTGAAAGATAGCTATGTGTCGTTGGGAACTGAGCGAAATAGGACTTTCCTTTAGCTCTAGACCTACCTTTCCTTTGAAAGATAGCTATGTGTCGTTGGGAACTGAGCGAAATAGGACTTTCCTTTAGCTCTAGACCTACCTTTCCTTTGAAAGATAGCTATGTGTCGTTGGGAACTGAGCGAAATAGGACTTTCCTTTAGCTCTAGACCAACCTTTCCTTTGAAAGATAGCTATGTGTCGTTGGGAACTGAGCGAAATAGGACTTTCCTTTAGCTCTAGACCTACCTTTCCTTTGAAAGATAGCTATGTGTCGTTGGGAACTGAGCGAAATAGGACTTTCCTTTAGCTCTAGACCTACCTTTCCTTTGAAAGATAGCTATGTGTCGTTGGGAACTGAGCGAAATAGGACTTTCCTTTAGCTCTAGACCTACCTTTCCTTTGAAAAATAGCTATGTGTCGTTGGGAACTGAGCGAAATAGGACTTTCCTTTAGCTCTAGACCTACCTTTCCTTTGAAAGATAGCTATGTGTCGTTGGGAACTGAGCGAAATAGGACTTTCGTTTAGCTCTAGACCTACCTTTCCTCTGAAAGATAGCTATGTGTCGTTGGGAACTGAGCGAAATAGGACTTTCCTTCAAGCCAAGCCGATTTGACGAAGCTCTTTCATAGCTGGACAGGTATGGAATTGGTATGGTCAAGGAGCGCTTGGGATTCTAAGAGATTGCCCAGCCACATAGATTGAAAGTGATCATTCTCGCTTGCAGACGGCGACATGTAAGTTTGTTCGTTTGATGTTGTTGTTGTTGTTCTTGTTGTTGTTAAATAAAAACGTGTCCATCTGTATGTAAGCCTTGTTACCGTCGAGTCAGTGAGTAATAAAGATAACACGACCAGAGGAAGTTCTTCACAATGAAATAATGTCCTTCCATCCTGGTTTGGTAATTGGTTTTCTGCTTGGGATAACGCTCTCCATGCTCACTGACTGTTCAGGTCTGTTGGGATAACGCTCTCCATGCTCACTGACTGTTCAGGTCTGTTGGGATAACGCTCTCCATGCTCACTGACTGTTCAGGTCTGTTGGGATAACGCTCTCCATGCTCACTGACTGTTCAGGTCTGTTGGGATAACGCTCTCCATGCTCACTGACTGTTCAGGTCTGTTGGGATAACGCTCTCCATGCTCACTGACTGTTCAGGTCTGTTGGGATAACGCTCTCCATGCTCACTGACTGTTCAGGTCTGTTGGGATAACGCTCTCCATGCTCACTGACTGTTCAGGTCTGTTGGGATAACGCTCTCCATGCTCACTGACTGTTCAGGTCTGTTGGGATAACGCTCTCCATGCTCACTGACTGTTCAGGTCTGTTGGGATAACGCTCTCCATGCTCACTGACTGTTCAGGTCTGTTGGGATAACGCTCTCCATGCTCACTGACTGTTCAGGTCTGTTGGGATAACGCTCTCCATGCTCACTGACTGTTCAGGTCTGCTGGGATAACGCTCTCCATGCTCACTGACTGTTCAGGTCTGTTGGGATAACGCTCTCCATGCTCACTGACTGTTCAGGTCTGCTGGGATAACGCTCTCCATGCTCACTGACTGTTCAGGTCTGTTGGGATAACGCTCTCCATGCTCACTGACTGTTCAGGTCTGTTGGGATAACGCTCTCCATGCTCACTGACTGTTCAGGTCTGTTGGGATAACGCTCTCCATGCTCACTGACTGTTCAGGTCTGTTGGGATAACGCTCTCCATGCTCACTGACTGTTCAGGTCTGTTGGGATAACGCTCTCCATGCTCACTGACTGTTCAGGTCTGTTGGGATAACGCTCTCCATGCTCACTGACTGTTCAGGTCTGTTGGGATAACGCTCTCCATGCTCACTGACTGTTCAGGTCTGTTGGGATAACGCTCTCCATGCTCACTGACTGTTCAGGTCTGTTGGGATAACGCTCTCCATGCTCACTGACTGTTCAGGTCTGTTGGGATAACGCTCTCCATGCTCACTGACTGTTCAGGTCTGTTGGGATAACGCTCTCCATGCTCACTGACTGTTCAGGTCTGTTGGGATAACGCTCTCCATGCTCACTGACTGTTCAGGTCTGTTGGGATAACGCTCTCCATGCTCACTGACTGTTCAGGTCTGTTGGGATAACGCTCTCCATGCTCACTGACTGTTCAGGTCTGTTGGGATAACGCTCTCCATGCTCACTGACTGTTCAGGTCTGTTGGGATAACGCTCTCCATGCTCACTGACTGTTCAGGTCTGTTGGGATAACGCTCTCCATGCTCACTGACTGTTCAGGTCTGTTGGGATAACGCTCTCCATGCTCACTGACTGTTCAGGTCTGTTGGGATAACGCTCTCCATGCTCACTGACTGTTCAGGTCTGTTGGGATAACGCTCTCCATG
>CM031604.1:2857337-2894837 GCA_018398815.1 Conus ventricosus | reverse complement strand
TCAAGTGAGTCGTTGAATAAAAGATTACTGTCTTTGTCAAAAATCATCAGCAGAGCCTGCTCAGCTGTGTAAATACGTTGATTTGGTCGCTGGCTTGTCGAAGGTTGCGCCGCCATCTTTGCAAGCGAGACAAAGTGCTGGCTGGTCATCCCGTCAGTGATGAAATAAATGGGCTTTCCCCTCACGTGTGGTCATTTACATATTATTTTAAGACTACAGACATATAAGGCTTTGTACGCACACTCTATTGAGTCCGTTGATAGAAATAGTAAGGAATGAAAATTCAAGAAAAATGCATGACGTCAGTGGACGGCCCATAGGCACTGGGAAAGCATTTTTACTTCGGCGTCGACTGACGGCCTAAGGG
Source organism: Conus ventricosus (assembly GCA_018398815.1). Lineage (NCBI taxonomy): Eukaryota > Metazoa > Mollusca > Gastropoda > Neogastropoda > Conidae > Conus > Conus ventricosus. Next base: position 2,894,470 of record CM031604.1, on the reverse strand, counting down.
CACTCTTCGGGTTAAAAAATTGAAAAATGGTTATTGCTTGCAACAGTACCCAATTAAGTTAGATAATAATGCTCTTCCATCCTCACAGGAGAAAGCTGAGGCATTCGTCAAAATATTTTCAGAAAATAACTTGTTGTCTAGTCTCAGTCCATCTATCAGGTGTTTTAGAGAGGAGAAGAAAAACGAACTGTATATCAGGATCCGCCACCAAATCATTTCCATTATTTAACGCATCCTATATACATATGATGAATTTTGTGAGACGTTAGAATCTTTTCTTCAAATTCAAGTGCTGTTGGCCTAGATGGTATAATCCTATCAACTGTTATACCACTGCCTTCACATTGGAAACGATTACTGCATTCATTTTACCAAAAATGTTGGTTTAATGGAACTCTCCCTAGTATCTGGAAGAGATCTGTTGTAGTCCCAGTTCCAAACAAGGAAAGCCCAGGTCAGACATGGTAGCTACAGGCCAGTAGCACTAACCTCTCACGTTGGAAAGTTGTTAGAAAAGATTATCCAAAGACGTCTTTTATATTTTTGTGAAAAGAAAGCATAATCCCAGTGAATCAAGCGGGATTTTCGCAAAGGTCGATGTACATAGATCATTTGGTGAAACTACCAGTCAAATTAAAAAGCAGTTTGCTAGACGGAAAAGTACACTTACCACCTTTTTTGATATCAGAAAGCGTATGATAGTATCTGGCACGCTAGATTACTTTACAAATTGAAAGAAATAGGAATTAATGGAACGATGTTTCAATACTTTAAAAGGTTTTTTTTTTTTTTTTTTTAATCGCAGAGAATCCATATGTACAAGAATAGGGAAAATTTACTCGTCTTTTCAGAGCATTGATATCGGAATTCCACAGGGCTCTATTATAGCCCCCATGTTGGTTAGCATTTTTATTTATGATCTTCCAAAGATATTATCAAAAAGTGTGAGTTTAGTACAATATGCCGATGACATTGCAATGTGGATAAATACAAATATCCGAAAGCATACTGGCAAGAGAATTACGAATCATATACAGAAGAATATCAGTTAGAGATAGATAAATTAAACATACTTTATGGAAAATAACGGGCTTATTCTCTCAGGTGAAAAAACACAGTTAATGTTTTTTCAGTAATGGAGACAATCCAATGTATTTGCCAAGCTTCAAATTGAATGGTTCTGAATTGCAGTACTCACAAAACATAAAATTTCTGGATGTGAATTTAACCCCTAAACTTAACTGGCGTTTTTACATTGAAAGCTTGATAGCTAAAACAAGGAAAATTATTTGTATTCAAACCGTGGGCTCAAGATACAAAAACCCTCCTGCACCTAGCTGTTTCTCTAATAAGATCAAAACTAGTATACGGACGAGAAGTTTATTTTCAGCTCCTCAAAGTCTACTGAAAAAATTGCAAAGTATAGACAGCAAAGCTATCAAATTAGCGCTTGGTGTCCCAGTGCACACAACACATTGAAGGTGTACAAAGAAATTAATATGCCATCACGTCAGATCAACGTAGATTAGCTGTGGCCAAGTATGTCGCAAGAAGTCTTTCAGTACCTAATTCGGTTGAAAACGAAGTGTTGATGGATTCAAATGTTGAATATCCCAAAGAGCTCAACAGCTAGGTTATCTTTGTCCCGTTCGAAATTACACGAAAGATTCTTTTGAAAAATGCAATATTGATGTCACTTCACTCTCACCTGCTCCTGTTGTTCCCCGGTGCCTCCATGGACATAGACAAGCTATCTTTGATGTCGATTACACTAATGTCCGGAAAAATGAGAACATTAACATTTTAACTTCTAAAGTGAGAAAACTTAGAAAACAAATATTCAGATCATTAAAACAAATTTTTACGGATGGTTCGTTTGCCAGTTAAATGCAGGTTCAAGGTTTGTTATTCCGGCTTTATAAGTTCAGAAAGCATACAGCCTTGGAGAAGGATTTTCTATTTTTACGGCAGAATTGTATGCTATTCTTATGGCATTACTCTTTATTTTGATAATAATCATATTTCATGTAACACTTTATTTTGTGTTGATTCTATTGCAGTGTTAGATAGTGTGAAAGTTTGGGATGTTAAAACAAGGAAAGATGTAATCTTTGAAATAAGCATCTAATTAATTACATTATTTCCACAGGAATAGATATAGTCTTCCGTGGGTCCCTTCACACTGTGGTATTTATTGGAATGAAATAGCAGATAAACTAGCCAGACGCGGGTAATGGGCAATGCTGAAAAAATAATTTGAAGTTAGATATATATGAAATACATTCGTTATTGGAAAGCTGTTTCCGAATTGAGAAGTCTCAAGATAAATGTGTAATGAAACATATCCTAGAGATATTTCTAGTTTAATATACAAGATACGTTTAAACTCTTGGAAGACCAAATATTCCCAAAATATAGCGTGTGCATGTTCTAAGCCGTTTTCTGGTGAACATATACTTTTCCATTGCCCCATTTTAAATGCTCTTTATTCAAAAGCAAAACATTGAAATTTCGAAATCTAAACCATTTCACGCTATTTTCTTTCAGTTCAGAAATTGTTGAGGTTGCAAAAAATTATCTCTCAATCTCAAATTAGCATATTTTATAATTATGATAGTGTAGTTTATATTAAATTTGTACTGTCTTGACATTATTTTCTTACCTTTTCCTCTCTCCTGTCCTCCTCCCCCCCTCCCGCCCCCCCCCCCCCCCCCCCCCCCCCCCCCCCCCCGTAAAATCTAATATCACCAGTGTGAACAGACTATAAATAACAACAACAAACAACAAACACATCACCCAATAATTCTGTATCAGCATTGACCCGTTTGTTTCTGTGTCTTCAATCTCCAAAGCCATCAGACACACAAACAGTACAAATCAACTGGCTCCAAGGACCGACAGACGTGACGTCACTCCAACCGTTTCGGTGCTTGAATGGGCCTCTCAGAGGGCGAGTAAACATCGGCAGTATCGTCACCCATCTGCTCGCCATTTCGGTGCCCTGTCCACTCCACGTGCCATCGGCGGCCACTGTAGGCCCAGGGGTGGCGTGGATGCGGGACTCTGAGGACTGTATATCATGGTCATGTCAGATGGTCGCCGTCTCCACCATGTACGACAGGGGAACCGGTCTGGTGGGCAACCCGTTCACCTGAACACCAGAACATTCCTGGCCGGGTTCTAGTCTTGGGACAGCCCCCCCTCCTCCTCCACACACAACACACACACACACACACACACACACACAACACCACACACAACACCACACAACACACACACACACACACACACACACACAACACACAATTGAAGACCTAACACACACACACACACACACACACACACACACACACACACACACACACACACACACACACACACAATTGAAGACACACACACACACACACACACACACACACACACACACACACACACACACACACATCCCCTCTCTCTCTTCACTAGATTGTAAATGGTGGTCTGTGTGTAGGACGATAAGCCGAGGTCCAGGATGCACTTACCGCACGTAAAACAACCCATGGCAACAAGAGTTCCCGTCAAAATTATGTAGGCAAAAAAAAAAAAAAAAAAAAAAAAAATCATTTTCAAAAGTCAACGAAAACATAGGCAGGCTGGACAAAATGGATGGCGCTGTACCGTGGCGATGCGCTGTCCGCGGGGAGAACAGTCGAAGGTCACCCAGGGAACTAAGCCGTGACCCTGACGCTGTAAGATACAATACTCCCCGAAGTCCGAATGTGGCTGCCACGTGGCGGGGTAATCAAAAACGGTCACACACATAATGTTCTCACCCCCAGCTGATGCATTTGCACCATAGTGTTCAAGTACTTTGGCTGTTCGGATGATCCTGGAGTCTTTTAGCCAGGGTACGACAACAACAACAACAAACAGATACAATACTGCAACAATGCAATATCAAGTAAGGCAAAATGGATCAACACATTGACCTTTTTTCACTACACGTCCTGTAATGCTCTCCGGGATGATCAAAGCCTGCAGACAGAATGGTGGAACAGTGCAAGGCCAATTTTTGGGGGTGGGGGGGGGGGGGGGAGGGCAATGAAAAAAAAGTGAATTAAAGAGAAAGAGACCGCAAGTCCCATCTGTCACCTACAATCTTGATCGATGAGTTTCGGTCTGGATCAAATAGTTTTTACGAGCACTTCCACAAAGACTCCGTTATTTCTTTATCGTCCTGTGACTGAAGTTCGGAGTTGTGGCTGTCATCCTGTTCCCAGTATTCCTTCCATTCCTATTATTTTTTTCATGATAGATTCAATCGTAAAACCCATTATCAAAATGTTCCTGTAATGAGCAAAACACACTTCTCACCCCCTATGTCTTTCCTGCAGACAGAACACACTTCTCACCCCCCTCCCTATGTCTTTCCTGCAGATAGAAACACACTTCTCGCCCCCTATGTCTTTTCCCGCAGATAGAACACACTTCTCACCCCCCTCCCTATGTCTTTCCTGCAGATAGAACACACTTCTCACCCCCTATGTCTTTCCTGCAGACAGAACACACTTCTCACCCCTATGTCTTTCCTGTAGATAGAACACACGTCTCACGCCCTATGTCTTTCCTGCAGATAGAACACACTTCTCACGCCCTATGTCTTTCCTGCAGATAGAACACACTTCTCACCCTCCTTATGTCTTTCCTGCAGATAGAACACACTTTCCCCCCCCCCCACCTATGTCTTTCTGCAGATATAACACACTTTTCATCCCCCATGTCTTTCCTACAGATAGAACACACTTCTCACCCCCTATGTTTTCCTGCAGATAGAACACACTTCTCACCCCCCCCCCCCACTCATGTCTTTCCTGCAGATAGAACACACTTCTCACCCCCCATGTCTTTCCTGCAGATAGAACACACTGCTCACCCCCCCCCCCCCCCACCTCATGTCTTTCTGCAGATAGAACACACTTCTCACCCCCCTGTCTTTCCTACAGATAGAAACACTTCTCACCCCCTATGTCTTTCCCGCAGATAGAACACACTTCTCACCCCCTATGTCTTTCCTGCAGACAGAACACACTTCTCACCCCCCATGTTCTTCCTGCAGATAGAACACACTTCTCACCCCCCCCATGTCTTTCCTGCAGACAGAACACACTTCTCACCCCCTATGTCTTTCCTGCAGACAGAACACACTTCTCACCCCCCATGTCTTTCCAGCAGATAGAACACACTTCTCACCCCCCCCCATGTCTTTCCTGCAGCCAGAACACACTTCTCACCCCCTATGTCTTTCCTGCAGATAGAACACACTTCTCACCCCCATGTCTTTCCTGCAGATAGAACACACTTCTCACCCCTATGTCTTTCCTGCAGATAGAACACACTTCTCACCCCCATGTCTTTCCTGTAGATAGAACACACTTCTCACGCCCTATGTCTTTCTTGCAGATAGAACGCACTTCTCACGCCCTATGTCTTTCCTGCAGATAGAACACACTTCTCACCCCCCCCTATGTCTTTCCTGCAGATAGAACACACTTCTCCCCCCCCCACCCCATGTCTTTCCTGCAGATAGAACACACTTCTCACCCCCCATGTCTTTCCTACAGACAGAACACACTCCCCCCCCCCCACCTCATGTCTTTCCCGCAGATAGAACACACTTCTCACCCCCCATGTCTTTCCTACAGATAGAACACACTTCACACCCCCTATGTCTTTCCTGCAGATAGAACACACTTCTCACCCCCCCCATGTCTTTCCTACAGATAGAACACACTTCTCACCCCCATGTCTTTCCTGCAGATAGAACACACTTCTCACCCCCCACCTCATGTCTTTCCTGCAGATAGAACACACTTCTCACCCCCCCATGTCTTTCCTACAGATAGAACACACTTCTCCCCCACTTTCATGTCTTTCCTGCAGATAGAACACACTGCTCATCCCCCACCTCATGTCTTTCCTGCAGATAGAACACACTTCTCACCCCCTGTCTTTCCTACAGATAGAACACACTTCTCACCCCCCCACCCCATGTCTTTCCTGCAGATAGAACACACTTCTCACCCCCATGTCTTTCCTACAGATAGAACACACTTCTCACCCCCCTATGTCTTTCCTGCAGATAGAACACACTTCTCACCCCCTATGTCTTTCCTGCAGATAGAACACACTTCTCACCCCCCCATGTCTTTCCTACAGATAGAACACACTTCTCACCCCTATGTCTTTCTTGCAGATAGAACACACTTCTCACCCCCTATGTCTTTCCTGCAGATAGAACACACTTTCACCCCTATGTCTTTCCTGCAGACAGAACACACTTCTCATCCCTATGTCTTTCCTGCAGATAGAACACACTTCTCGCCCCTATGTCTTTCCTGCGATAGAACACACTTCTCACCCGCCATGTCTTTCCTGCAGATAGAACACACTTCTCACCCCCTATGTCTTTCCTGCAGATAGAACACACTTCTCACCCCCTATGTCTTTCCTGCAGATAGAACACACTTCTCACCCCCTATGTTATATCCTGCAGACAGAACACACTTCTCACCCCCTATGTCTTTCCTGCAGACAGAACACACTTCTCACCCCCTATGTCTTTCCTGCAGATAGAACACACTTCTCACCCCTGTGTCTTTCTGCAGACAGAACACACTTCTCACCCCTATGTCTTTCCTGCAGACAGAACACACTTCTCACCCCTATGTCTTTCCTGCAGATAGAACACACTTCTCACCCCTATGTCTTTCTGCAGATAGAACACACTTCTCACCCCTGTGTCTTTCTTGCAGACAGGACACACTTCTCGGTAGAGCTTTGCTACAAGTCTTTCGTCAGTCCGCAGATGACACATGTCAAGCTACATCTTTTGCTACATGTCTTTCCTACAGTCAGCAGATGACACTTGTCATGCTACATCTTTTGCTACATGTCTTTCCTGCAGTCAGCAGATGACACTTGTCAAGACAATCTTTTGCTACATGTCTTTCCTGCAGTCAGCAGATGACATTGTCATGCTACATCTTTTGCTACATGTCTTTCTACAGTCTGCAGAACACTTGTCAAGACACAAGCACAAGACTTTCCTTTCGTTGGAAGATAGTACGCTTCAAGTCACATTTTTAGCCTCAACACAACATTCGTGTGTAGGAACAATAAATCGCCATGATTTGTCTTCCTTTCTCTTGTGACTATACTCTTCTCTCTCTCTCTCTCTCTCTTCTCTCTCTCTCTCTCTCTCTCTCTCTCTTCATTTCTTTTTCTAAGCCCACCTTTCAAACAGAGCAATTTTTTTCATCAATGCTTCGATCTTTTTGTACCGTCCCGGGTATTCTTTTTAAAGTGTGGGGGGAGATAGATGTTTGATGATAGATGGGGGGTTAAAAGGTTTTTTTAGAAGGAGAGAGGAGGGGAGGGGAGGGGAGGGGAGAGAGAGAGAGGAGGATAGGGGAGGACAGGGCCCAAAACCGGGACGCCGTGGAGAGGAGAGAGAGAGAGAGGGGAGAGTGAAAATTGAGACGGACGACAGACATACGACAGACAGACAGACAGAGAGAGGAGGGGAGAGAGAGAGAGAGGGGAGAGAGAGAGGAGAGAGAGAGAGAGGAGGGGGCCACCAACACACACTTGTAACTATGAAACACCAAAGCACCACAAAAACCACACCCCACCACCACACAAACCACACAACCACACACACACTATATTTATATATTTATTTTATATAAAAATTTTATATATATATTTTTTATATTTTTGATTGATAGTTTGATAAAACAAATTTAAAAAGAGGAATTTTTAAAACTTTATATATATTTTTAATATATTTTTTTATTTTTTAAAAAATTAGGTATTAAAAAAAATCTAAAAATTTTGTTTCGAACGCCTTGCGTGTCTTCGGATGGTTTTTGGGTTTTGCCCACCCCCGATGTTATTAGCGTGTGGGCTCACGTTTTGCGGTTTTTTGCACGTGGGGGGTTGGTGCAGTTTTTTTGGGGCTTTCGGTTTTTTGTTTTGAGCGTGTTCATTAAAATTTTTGTTTTAAAAAACCCTCTGAATACCCCTCGGGGAAGAACAATACAAAGTTTTAAAATGGTTCAAAAAACTCAAAAAAAAAGAAAATCCCGTTTTCTTTCACTTTGACATAGTGGGATTTTTTTCCATCTTTAGGGGCTATCACCAAAGCCCTGAGTTTCCCGTAACCACACAGCAAAAACCCGGGCCCAGAAATGGAAATCATTTTTCCACACAAAAAATTTTTGGGCTACACAGCAAAAATGAAAGGGATGGGAAAAACCAAAAGAAACTCAACTTCGACGAACCCATGGGCCCATTTGATGGTGCCAGAAACATGTAAAAATTGGTCGGATTATTCATGCTGTCCAACATAAAGAAAAAATGGGAAAACAAGTCGGACTATCCGAGACGAGGGACTTCCCTGCACTAAAAACCCCCCCAAAAACCCATGGAAACAAAAAGAAAGAATATGAAAATCTTAAAAAACCACAATTAAAGTTTTCCCAAATTAAAGCAAAAAAAAGGGTTAGGAACTTTTTGACAAAAACATGGATTCAAAAAAATAAAATTAAAAACCATACAAAAAACCCCAACGAAAACCCCCCTTTATGTAACCCAAAAGTAACCATCCCCCATCTGTTTAAAGCCCTTTCCCCCATGGTAAACAAAAATTTGTCAAACCGGGGCCTTGCAGTGAGAGAGTGTTCAAAAATTGCAGCAGTAGAAATACAGGGGCACTAAAAAAAGTGGTTTAAAATTTAAAAATTTACAATAAAACCAGACAAAAAACACAAAAAAAAGCCAAAAAAAATAGGAAAGAAAAATATAGGGTTTAAACCCCCCCCCATACGAGGGGAAAAACCCCAAAACAAAAATGGGGAAAAAGAATTTTCAAAAACAAACCAACTTCTTTTTCCAAAAGAACACAATGAAAAAATATTAAACCCAAAAACACTGCCCAAAATATCGTACTATTTTAATGCCCAACCTAAAAAAATTTTTTTGGGCGCATCCAACAAAAAAAAAAATTCAACACAGAAAGAGGGTGAAAAAAGGAAAATTTGAAATTTCCCACCGAAAGGCAGTGCCATGGGGACAAAAAATGCCCTTCACAGCAAAATTGTATCCCGGTACCGGCCCATCAGAAAATGAAAAAAAAAAACCATAATAGGTACTAAAAAACCCTTTTTAAAAAACCAGATATGCAAACCAAAAAAACAGTATTTAATAAAGAAAATATAAAACCCCCCAGAATGAGCAAATTTTTTCTGGAAATTTAAAAGACGAAAAAAAACAACAATATATCGGGAAAATTCTAAAGGGGATCATCATACGCAATGTTTCAAAAAGGTGAAACCTTGTTTTAACTAAAAAAAGGGTTTGTACTTTCCCAAAAAAAACTTAGCAATTTAAACATTTAAACAAAAATAGTAAACAACTGAGGTTTAAAGGGAATTTTTTGTTATAAAATCCCCCCCCAAAACCCCCTAAAAAGCCCCAAAAAACACGTGAAAACCCCCAACGCACGTGCAAAAAACCCAAAAAACCGGAGCCACACGTTTAAAATTTGGGCGGGGGGCCCCCCCCCAAAAAAGCCACCCTGTGCACCCGAAGGCGTTGGGAAAAAAACTTTTTTAGATTTTTTTAAATCCCTTATTTTAAAAAATGTTGCCCCCAAGGGGTTGGCGTTTCTGGAATTTATTTTGGGTTTTTTTTAAACCACATTAAATATATTTATATTTAATATTTTATATATTAATTTTTAAAATTATTTTTATAAAATAATAATATATATATATATTTTTTTTTATTTTTTATATATATATTTATTTTTTGGTGTGTTTTGGGGTGTGCGTGTGGTGTGCGTGTGCGTTTTGTGTGTGTGTGCGTTATTTTTAAATCAAAGCGCTTCCTTTTGGGATGTGATTTTCCCCCCTTCCTGCCTGTGAAAAATGTTGTGTAAATTACGAATTCCATGAAAATTAGGAAAACTGCTTTGGGCCCTCGAATTATTGATAAAATTGGCGGCACCCGGGCCCAGGGATTGTTTCATTGAGGGGAAATTTTATGGCCCCTTGCCCCAAACGGTGGGCTGTTTTTTGCAATTTTTAAAACAAGTAAGGACTATCCCCCCCTCTCCCCCCTTTAAAACCCAAAAATAAATTTTGCGTGGTATTGGCGGGGCCAACCTTGGTTTAATGACTTGCGGTGTGTGTGTGTGTGTGTGTGTGTGTGGGGTGTGTTTTGTGTGTGTGTGGTGGGGCGCGCGGGGTGTGTGTGTGTGGTGTGGTGTGTGTGTGCGCGTGTGTGTGAAAGTTTGTATGTACGAGGCTTTGCGGGGCGCTTTGTGTTTATGTTTTTGTGTGGGGGCCGCATGCCCCGAGGGCTGGTGCGTTTTTGTGCGAAACCATGTGGTTTGTTTTGTTCGCTTCGAAAAGTCTAATTTCATCCCCCAAGAAGGTGTGTTTTGGGGGTGCTCAAATCTGCTGAGCCCATTATTCTTTCCGAGTGGAAACGCTGCAAACAGTTTGTTTCAGGGGGGCTGCATTCCCTTTGCACCCCACTGCAATTCATTTTATTGCTTTTTAAAAATGTTTTGCATTTGTTGCATTGAAATGTTTGCTTTCGGTTGGATTAAAATTTTTGCCCATTCTGTTGGATTAAAATGTTTTGTTTTCTGTTGGATTAAAAATAACGATACACGATAAACGTTTTTATTTGTTCATACCCTTTAAAAGGGAAAAATTTTTTTTTGGGGTGGTCCCCTTATCAAATTTCAAAAATTTGAAAACAACTTATAAATTTAGTAGGCCTATATTTTAAAAAAATTTTTCCACTCCTTGCCCCTGTCCCCAGTCACCCCGCCCAAATCCCCATCCACCCTGGTCATCTTATTTTTAAAATTTTCAACACAAAAAAACGCTTTTTCCCAATTCTAACTCACTTGACTCCTCCCCCAATTTTTTTGGGGGCCGAAAGTGGCCAAAAAAGCCCCTTTTCCCCTGTTTTTGAAAAAGTAAGACTTAAAAACCCAAAAAAAAAACGATTATTCCCAAAAAAAAAATTTATGGGGTGGGGTTTAACCCTTTTTTTAATACTAATTTACAAAACTTTTCGATTTTGTTTTTGTTTAATCTATGTTTTTCTTGATGGGTTTTCAAAAACATCTTTTTTGCGAAAACATTCTTCAAAATGAGTCGCTTTCATGTAAAAATAACATACAGTTTTTAACTGTTCTCTAAGTTTTTAAAAAACCCAAATTTTTAATTTCTGGCAAAAAACCCACACACTTACCCCTTATGTCTTCCGTTTAAAAGCCAGCTTTGCCCAAAGGTTTCTCTTTTAAAAACTATATCTTTTTTGGGAACAGTCTTTATAAAAGAGTGTTTCTTCCCCCCAAACACTTTAAAAAAGTATTCTAAAAAATCATCAGTTTATTTGTTGGTTTTAACAAATTTAGGGCATTGTTGCCCCTTTTAAAAAACCTTTATCATGAAAAGCTTTTTTCCCTTTTAAGTTGGAAGAAAACCCAAAAATTTTGTCAAAATTATAGCGATAAATGTTTGTAATAAGTCTGGGACAAAAATTTTTTTTTTTAAACAAAAAAGTCTGCCCCCCAAATATTGAAAAATTGAGGGGTTTTTTATCAAAAATTTTAAATTTTTGCTCAAGTTTTATAACAAAATTTTAATTTTAAATCGGTTATTTTTTTTTACTACTCTCCGCCCAAAACTTGTTCTTTATAAAAAAACCTTTTAGGCCTAAAGGGAAAAGGATTAATAAAATTTGGTTTGAAAGGGATTGTTTCTTTTTAAGTCAACATTGATTTTGTTGCTTGTTGTTATGTTTTTAAATTTCCTGCCATTGTGAAGAACGACGATGGAAACTTTAAGGGCCCGTTTAAAGTCAAAGGGTTTTCCCAGTAATTTTAAATTCCTTTTATAAGGTCATCCCCAAACCCGCCCCCCCCTTTTTTCCAAAATTTTTAAAAGACAGAAATTTAAAATTATCTTTTGTGAACGTTTTCCTAATTTTTTGTTGGGAAAGACTTTTAATTTTGTAGAATTTTTTTTTAAACTGTTTCTTTTCTGTGGAGGATTTTACTTTTTTTTCCCCATAGGCGTTTTTTTAATTTTTTTTTCCGCTATTGTGGGCCCGGCAAAAGACTTAAGGGAAAGGGGCCCAGAGTTGAATGCTTTTCTGAAATTTTTTGAGGCTAAAAATGTAAATGGGTTTGAATTAAAATTTTTATTTCCCATTCAAAATTTCTGGTTCAAAATTTGAAATTTGGGTCGGGTTTTTCGAACTTTTTATTTTCCTACGGGCCCAACATTATTTGCCTTAGTTTGCGAAGTTGTTTATTTTGGAAAAATTTTTGCGGGTCGCCAACCTCTTTGGTTTAAAATCACCTTTCTTTATTTGTACTAAAACCTTTAAAAAGGCCTTCTCACGTTCTGTTCAAAGGTCCGAAACTCTGAAAGATTTTTTAATTTTAAAGGTTATACACCTTACAGGCGCAAATTGTAACTCCTGATTTTTGGCCCACGGGGACTTTTTTTTTTAAAAGAAAAGTATTATTTTATTTTTTAAAAAAAATGTGCGGTTATCACATTTCCAATTTCCCCCGCTTTGTCTTTGATTTTTATATTAAATGACCCGGGCCCCCCCACAAACAAATTTCCTTTTAACTGAAAATTTAGGGAATTGTATAATTTCTAATCGCAATTTTCTTTTTTCCCCTGAGGGAAGAGCTTTTAAAACGTTGGGGTTCCATCATATAAGTTTTCATCAGTGCTCAGTTCCCCCAAATAAACTTTGAGTAATAAAATTTTAATGCAAGATCGAGGGTTTTTCCCCATAAGTAGTTTTTGTTTGACGTAACTCAAAAAACTATGAGGGGGTCGATTGGCGGGTTGTAAAGCCTAACTTTTTTGCTAGTTTTTTAAAAAATTTTCCCCTACTTTTTTCTTGGGGTTTGAAGGTCAACTTTTTTTTCAAAATTGCATTGTTAAGTTTGAGAGCTGTCGAGTTACTCATTGTTCTTTTACCCGAGAAACCCGAAATTTAACCCATCAGGTAGGGTTAAAATCGCAAATTTTTGGTCCTGTTTTATAAATTTTTTAAACCTTATTTTTTTCTGGTTAACTTATATTAAACCAGGACTTTGTAAAAATTATTTCAGGGGGAGCGCGCCGTTTTGGTTCCGCATTCGTTATTTTTTGCATTTTTTAAAAACAAAGGGGGGGTCTTGGTTTTTTTTGTTCCCAACTTTTTTTAAAACAAATTTAAAAATTGAGTAAATTTAAATTTATCCTGATGAAAAATTTCTTTTGGGGCCCGAAATCCATTTTAAAAAAAAAAATATAAACAATTTTTTTCTCTTGACTTTTCTGGGGGATTTCTTTGGGACCCCTTTCAAGAAAAGGGTTTGAGTACCCCCTTAAACAGATATCTTAACCCCCCTATTAAAAAGGACCGCACCCCCAAAAGTGGGGTTTAGTTTCGATGCGTTTTATCAAAACCCATTTAAAATTTGCGTGTTTTTTTGATCAACGGGGTGTGGAGTTTTCGTTGCTGATATTTAAATTTACCCTGCCCCTTTGGTGGGTCATTTTTAAGTTTTTCTTTTTATTACACCTTAAGACGTATTTTAAACCCTAAATTGCGGGCCATACCAATTGGACCAAACCCTTTTAAATCCATTCAAAAACCAAATAGCAGGGAAGGCTTTTGAAAAGGATTTGAAAACAAAATTTCAAAAATTAATGAAAGACAGACTTTAGAAAAAATTTGGGCCCGAAATCTTGGTTTAAAGGAAACCCCTTTTTTTTGGGGGTGAAGAAAATAAAATAGGGAAGGGAAAATCCCCCTTACCCCATCTTTCTTTCGGGCACGTTTTCCCCCTGGGGTTTCCTTTAGAGCAAGACCCTAAAACAGCATGGACAACATTTATTTTTGGAATTTTAAAAGGGGCCAAAAACAAAACGGAATAAAACCGAATAAAACGACTTGTTCGCATTACTTTTTGGGGTTTGTTTGTTTCCCCAAGCAAAGAAAGATCAAATAAAAATAACAGACCCTTCTACGGGCTTTGAGCCCCCAAAAAAAAAAACTTAGAAAAATTTGAGGAGCCTTTAAATTCTATTGGTTGTTTTCCCTTCAAGTTTTAAAAAGGGTCCCAAAATTTTTTTACAAAAAAAAAAAGATCAAAATTTGGGATTTTGGGTTTTGGCACTGGTTTATACATGTCCCTTTTGGGCCCTCAGGCCCGTTTGGAAAAATAATATTCAACAATAAAATTCTCGTTGCGGAAAGGGAACAAAAGGTTGGCCCAAAACGACATAAATTCTGACCCAGTAATATTGCAAGGATTTAAAAAAAAAAGAGGGCCCCCCCAAAGAATAAGTATCCATTTCCCGGGGCCCAAAAAGCCAAAGGCCATTAAAGACCCCAGCAAAAGCTGGGACTTGTTCGCGATGACCATGTATGAAAAAAAAGCGCTTTTTCCCTTGGTTTAAAGGCCCTGGGGTTTACTTGGTCTTTATTTTCAAAAAATTAAAACCCAACCTATTAAAAAAGAACAAATTTGCCCAAAAGGGTGCTGGGGCCAAAAAGCCAAATACTTTGTTTTGCAGTAGAAAAAAGCCGGGTTAACAATACCCCCCTATAAAACCGGGTTTAAAGGTTTCTATCCCTTTAAAGGCCCAAAATTTTTTTAAAAAAATTAAAAAGTTGTCAAGTTTTTTTTTTTCCCCAATGATTTATCAGGGGGGCGAGGGGAGGCGATGGTGGCGGGGGCCCTGGGCTTTGGCCACCGCCCCCTGAAATTTAGCCAACACCCAGTGGTTATTCAAATCCAAAAGGCTGTTAAAAACGTTGAAAATGTGACCCCCTGCTTTTTAAAAACAGGGTTCTTATTTTAAAAATTTTCGTTTGCGTTTTTATAAAATTTTTTCGATGTTTCTCTTATTCTGTTATTGAGTTTTTTTAATTGGTCTGGGTTTTAGTAGTCGTCACTTTAGTCTTGCTGATTTTTTGTTCAAGATCTTTTAGTTTTTGGGGTTATTTTTTTTAAATTTTTCGGGCCCCAAATTTTGGGGCGTCACCCCTAAAGGGAGTTTTTTTTTTTTCTCTTTTTATATGCTCATCTAGTTCCCCTTTGTTTTGCTAAATTGTTTGTTAATTCCCTTTGAGGGTTCTTAAAGCATGATAAAGGGGCCGTTAGTTTGGGAATGGGTACGGGGTCGTGTATATTTTTTTAACGCTTTTTCTTCTAAAAAAATGGATTTTGTTCTTTACATTTTTAATTAAACTGTGATTGTTTTTTTTTCTTTAATTTCCCCTTGTTTTGCATTTGGTTATCTGTGGGAGTTCTTGCAGTGTGTTTTGAAGTTTAAAAAATGCCCCCCCCTTAAATTTTTGGCCAAACCCAAGGGCCAAGGCGATTTTGTACGCTCGCGGGGAGTTTTTTTTTTTTGAACCCCCGGCAAAAAAATTTGTTTGGGTCCTTTTTAGTTGTAGTAAAACAAGTTGTCCTTGGTCTTTTTTCCCAAAAAAATTGGTAATTTTTTACTTAAAAAATCATTAGGGTCTATAATTTGGGAGGTTCTTGGCCTAAACTTTGGTATAATGCTGCCCTTACTTTCTTTTTAAATTACGCCGAAAGAGCCGAGCGATGTTTTTCCAAAAAGGGAGTCTTTCATCGGGTGTCCCAGAATCAAAAAACCCCTTTATTTAATTTTAAAATGCCTGCCTTTTTTTTAAAAAATTTTAACTTTTTTATTTTGTTTTTAAAAAAAAATCCCCAAAATTTCTATGGCTGGGATTTTTAAACCGCATAGAAGTCTAAAAAGCCCCCCTTGGCGTGAAGGGAAATAACGGAATATTATTGTTCCAAAAAATTTCCCAAATTTTGGGATGCGACCCAAATTCTTACTGCCCAAAATTTCCCAGATAGGAGCAGATAAATTTGTTTTTTCCCAGGTCTGCCCCGTTTTACTTTAAAAATAGAAACTCGCTTCAACGGGACCCAAAGGGACAGTTGTACAGATATGGGGGGGGAAAATTGTTAAGAAAAATTTTTTTAAAAAAACTTGGGGGGAAAAGAAATTTTTCTTTACACTTTGCAGACATTTTTTAAACCTTTTCTGATTATGGCAAACCGGGAAAAAAGGGTAAATCTTGCGTTTAAAGGGAATGGGAAAATAAAGAAGCACAAAAACATAGATTGGGCCGCAAAATACTAAAGGGGTTTAAAAAAAGAATGCAACTGAAAATTTTTTGCGTAGGGAAATGGGCTTTTCCAAAAACCTTAGATTTTGGTTGTTAAAAGGATCCCCTTATTTTCAAGGAGCTTTAAAAAGACAGTTTGTATTTGAATTTAATTTTTAAATTTGAATAAAAACGCGTTTTTAAAATTTCTAGCACCAAAAGCAAAGTACGCTTTTTAAAAAATCTCGTTAGAGTTTGACTTTGGGTTAGAAAACCTTCTTAGAAAAGGCTGATTGAGCCCCAAATTATGGCCCAAAAATTAGAAAATATATTACAAAAAAACTTTGGATTTAAAAATTTACCCCAAAGGCCGGGCGGGAAACTATAGGGAAATTTTATTTTTAGGGTTGCAGAAATTTCCCTTTTAAAGGCATTTTTTTGCTGTGCAAAGATGAAGAACCTTTTAAAAAGGGAAGTAAAAAAATTTTTTTAACCCAAAATTTAACAAAATTTTCAATGTTGGGTTGGGGGTTTAAGTCAACCCAAATTACGTTTCCCGGGAAAAAACCTTATCGCATTTTGTTTGAAATAAGAAAACTGTTTGGGGGGGGAGGTGTAGAAGTCCAACAGTTGCCTTGTGTCAAAAATTTTTTACTTCTTCAAAAATGTTAGGCTTGATGATTATTTAACGCAAAATACGGTTTATGGATTGACCTAAGGTCAACAGGGATAATAGTTGCATGGAAAGGGGAGAATGGTTTGGACTTTAAAAAACCTTAAAAATTTTAAGAAGAAGAAGCTGATTTTTCCGTTTAAGGGAAATTTGTTTTTTTTATTTTTTGGGGCAGCTGAATTTTTTAAAAAAAGAAAATTTTGAAAATGTACTATTTCTAAATTTTTTTATTTTAAAAAAAAAAATGTTGTTCCGGGGTTTTTTCCCCAAAAAGGGCCCACAGCGCCCCCAAAAGAAGAGATGTAGAACCCCCAACATAAAAACCTTTTGATTAACAAAATTTCGCAAAAGAAAAAAACTAGAAACAAGACCCTTTTAAAATACAAAAAAAACCAAACGAAGGTTTTTTGCTGCCCTTTTAAAGCTGTTCTTTGTTAATACTGGAAAACATAACTTTTAAATGCTTAAACCCGGGGGAACGAGTGTTGGTCTCCCTTTGCAAAGGGCATTGGCGCCCGCAGCTTTCCCCTTTTTAGGGTTTTTCTTTAGTCTCGGTTGTGTTCATTAGCTGTAAGTGCGGCTGGAAAAAATTAAAAATAAAAAATCCCAAAAAACCCCACAGTATGGTTAAAATAATAAAGGCCTTTTAAAAAAGGTTGTTTAAAACTGACCCAAAAAAAAGCGGTAGTTGGGCTCAAAAATCAAAGGTGAAAAATTTAATCGTTTTTCAGGCCCTTTTTTTGACTACAAAAGACAAAAAGGGTTTTATCTTCAAAGGGAAAAGGGAAGGACAAGTTTTTCTCAACAGCCCCCCGCCCAGCAGAAAAAAGGAATGCTTAAAAAAAAAAACGAGACATTAAAACCTTTTTCAAACAAACTCACGTAAAAAACACCCAAGGGGGGTTTATACTTTAGTTTATGAGTCCAAGCCCAAAAAAAACCCTTTTTATTGATTTGATTAATTTTTTTTTTTAATTTAAATTTAAAAATTTTGAGTTGAAAAAAAAGTCAACATGGTTTAAAATAATGGGGCCCAAGGGGCAATTTTTTGAAGGAAAGCTTGAGAGAGAGCGTTTTTCAAGAGCATTTAATTTAATTATTTAGAAGGGCATTTTACCCCAAAAAACGTACGGCAAGCGTTGTACAAAGCTATTTCTCAAGTTCAAGAAATAAAAATAGGGCGAGTTAAAATAATTTTTTGTGTTTTAATGATATATAACAATAAAAAGAAGAAAAAATAAGAAGTCGGGGGCTCAAAATAAACAAAAAAGACTAATTTTTTTTAACGACTTAACCCCGGTTGGGCAGGAAAATGCCCTTTCCCAGTTTGGGGCGTGCCCCCTGAAGAAGCCAAAATGAGAGGTTGGTTGGTCAGGGGCGAAATTTTAAAAGGGTTAGATTAAAAAAAGGGTAAGTATGCACCCATTGTTTTGGAAAATTTACATTCCACTGCCTCGAGAGTTTGGGGGGCGAAAAAAAGCAGGGTTTAAATTAAAAAATTCAGGGCAAAAAATGTTTTATGTGGTGTGTTTCGCAAGGCTGCAATTTTATCCCCAAAAAACAGGGGAGAGTGTTAAAAGATCGTCCCTTTAATTTAATGATCTTAACTTTAGGGGGGGTGTCTTTCCTGTTTTTGTGTTTTGACCCAAAATTTATTTAGTTTTTTTTGGGAAAAAAAAAAACCCAAATTGTTAAAGTTTACCCCAAAGGGATGGGGGGGAAACAATTTTTGGTTTCCCCCCAAAAATTTCCAAGGGCAGTCCCAAAAATAGGCGAACCAGACAAAAAAACATGTTTTACTTTTCTCTGATGTTTTCCCCGGGGGTACCCCCCATTAACCCCTTTAAAACGAAACTGAGTAAAAATAATGCTGCCTACTTTAAAGATGGGGGGACAAAAAGAATTTTTGTAGAAATGTTTAACAAGAAAGCCTCTGTTCAAGCTGCGAGCGAACATAAAAAACATTGTAAAGTTCTGTGACTGTTTAAAAGGAACTAAATTTCACCTCCACCCCGGGTTAAAGTTTGTTTTTAAGAATGGAAACGGATGCCCAAAAATTTACCATTGTTGGTTTTCGGAAATTTTAAAACATCAGGGTTCCCTTTTGAAAGGGCCCCCCGCCACAAAACTTTTGAAAAAAAAGGGTTTTAAAGAGTTAAACATCAAATTTGTTAAATTTTCTTCATCGTTGTTTAGGGCGGGATGGCGTTATTTAAAGCCAAAAATTTATTTGAGGGCCCAAAAGCCGCAGAATACTTCTTTTGGAAAAGCATGAGCAAATGGCAATGATGGGTTTTAATAAACTAAACTTATCTGAAATCAAATGACACCCGAAAAACCCAAAAAACAGTATGACTCAGCCACACCCTTGTTGGTTTTGCGGTTTTTGGTCTTCTTTGAGAGAGAAACCCACAGTAAGAGACCCTGATACATTAGCGGAAAAATTAGAGGAGCGGCGCAAAACAAATGCAATCTTCAACTAAAGTTTGAAACCTAAGGAAAGGAAGCTGCTTTTATTCTTTTATAAAATTGCAGGTTTCGATTTTTTCAACTTTTTTTTAATGAAAGCACGATGCCTTAGAGTGTCTTGGGATTGCACAGTCTCAGAAAAAATTCATGTGCTTTTTTCTAAATTTAAAAGTCTTTTTTTTTCTCTATGCAAAAAACATGGTGGGTTCATTAGAGTCATGGCTATGTCCTTAAAGGGTTTCCCAATAAAAGGGAAGAATATTTTTTACCCACTCTTGTTGAAAGGGGCGTTTACCCTTATGAGGCATGAACAGTTGGGAAAAGGTTTTATGAAGCACATTCCTCCCAAGGCGCGTTTTTTTAGTTTTTAGAAAGGGAAAAAACATCAGTGCTCTGATTACCAGATGCTCAAGATTTCGTGGCGGGAAATTAGAGGGGTAAAAGTGGGGGGCTATCATGATTCATTTCTTGAGGGGTGGATGTTTGTTTTGGGGACGTTTTGAAAATTATAGGGAAGGCTGCATGAAAACCTTTGCTTGGATCCCGCGATTACCTTTTCGCCCGGGTGAGTTGGGTTGCTTTTTAAAGTTTATGGAGTAAAAGATTGATTTATTGTTGATTTCCAATGATTTTAGAGGGTTGAAAACGGATTGCGTGGGGGAATTTGTTTGGGTGCTCATTCCCGTAAACCCCCCAACAATACTTTGGGCGCTATGATCCCAAATAAAAGGTTAATTTTTGTATTTGATGCAAAAAAATCTGTTGGATGGGTTTGCGCAATCACTTCCCTTACGCCAAATTTAAAAAGTTAAAAAAAAGGGGGGGGGCGATCCCAAAATATTTAAAAGGGATTAAGTGGTTGGGGAGTTTAACGCCTGATAAAAAGGTGGATACATTCTAGAGTTGACTTGAATATCCCCATGAAAATCCCTGGCCTACATTTTTTTACTACCCCTTGCAGGAAAGTTAAAGGGCGAATCCAAGGGGAGCCCCCCTAACTTTGGTAATCTTTGAGGCAAAAAAAAAATTTGGCTGTTATTACGATTCTGCAATTTTATTTAAGACCTGGGTTTGAAGTTGACAGCAGTTCATTGCCTAATTGCTTTTTTATCAAGAACGTTCTTGGGAAAACCCTACATCATGAAGGGAAATTTATCTCAGAAAAAAAAAACAAAAGATGCTTCAGAAAAAGGGCTTTTTTAAATGATGGGAAAAACAGCTTTTTTTTGGGGAAAATTTTGGGAATTCCCCACAAGCGCAAAGTGTCAGTTGGTCCCAGTGAGAAAAGAAGCAAATTAAAAATGACTTCAAAACCTAATTATGGGCTTCAAAAATTTCCCTGATCAGGGTTTTTGGATAATGATGAAAAAAAAGAAAGTCAAAAAAACAACCTGTAATTTATTGGGTTTACTGTTTTTGAATTTTCAAAACTTTTGATGTTAGATTTCTTTTGGATATTTTAAACCCTCGTTTCCCGAGTCCGGGTTCTTTTCACAGATACAGACCCTTTTGTTAAAAGATATCCCCTTTCTGAAGGGCATCTATAAAAACATGGAATTAGATGTGGCTAAAGGTCATGCGGGTTGGGTTTTTACACGTCCCATTATTAAAGATCGCCTTTTTCATTCAATTATAACAAGAAGGTTTTAGGGAAAAAGGGAAAGGGTGAATTTTCTGGAAAAGGGAAACAAAGGGGTATGTGGGGGTTTAAAGGGCAAAAAAGTAAAAGTATTTTGGCCCGGAGAAAAATCATTAAAAAAGCAAAGGGAATATTCGCAGGTTTTTTGCAGTCAAACCTACACTTGGGAAATACAAAGGGAAACATTTTTTTTGGCAAAAAGGGGTTTCCCCTCATGAAAAAAAAACGTAAAAATGCGATCTAAACTACATGAAAATCAAAAACCCAAAAGTTGGGAAAAAAAAGAAGTCATTAGTTGAACAAAAACAAAAGGGGTTTTTAATCCAGAGTTTTCTTTTTATAAAGGTAAATTTTTGAACCGTAAATTAAAATTTAAACGGAAAATGTGTCTTTGGGGGGTTTTTCTTTCGTTCTTCCTTTTACAAAATCTTTGAGGAGCTGGTTGTTTTGTTGTGCCAGTTTCTCGTAAATTTAATTTCACGGGGGATTCCCTCTTTTCAAATTTTTTTTATTTATATGGATCAACACTTTAAAAAAGGATCTGTTGCCCCGAAGGGAGTGTCCCTTTTGTTCCCCCCGGGAAATAAAAGGGACCCTTTCTTTTAAACCAAACGGGATTTGTTTTTTCCCGGGTGGGGAAAAACTACTTCAGCAACATCTATTGGGTTTTTTTTTTTGAATTGCTTGTACTGGTTTTTAACCCCTTTTAAAATTTTTCATTATTCATTTCGGCAAAACTGAGGGCAGTCTTCTAACCCCTTCTGTGTTGCGAGGAATTTTCCCCCCCAGTTCGTGATATGGTAGGGGAAAGTCCCTTTTAGTAAAAGGTTTTTTTAAAGTTTTTTGATAAAAGCCTGTGATCTTTGAAATCCTGGTTTCCTCTTTTTTTTGGTAAATCTATGTTTCAAATAAAATTTATTCCTTGGGGCCTTTAAAAATTTTTTTCCTTTATCAACTTGAATCATGCGAGGATAAATTAAAGGGGGCCCCGTTGATATATCAGTTGTTTTTGGAAAAGCAAAAGCAAAAGAAATTCTTTTGTGTTAATTTGGCCCCGCATTTTTGTATCTTAAGCCAGGGCAAGGGTGTGAGTGCGGGGATTAAAACTTTTTCGTTTAAAAGTATCAGGGGTTAAAAATAGAAGTCCCTTTGAAAGGGTGGCGTTCGGTATTGTAATTTACAAAGGGGTGGTCTTGTATTCGTTTGGGTGGTTAAAAAAAATTTGCCCAAAACCCCTTTTTAGGAAAACCCTTTTTTTTGCTGTTTTTACTGATCCCCCTGCTTTTGGTTTGTTTTTTTAAATTTCTGTGATGCCCTTCAAAATCCTTTGGGGGGAATAATTTGATTTTGTTCATTTTTTTTTCAGCCCCTATTATGTGCAAAAAATTCACAACGGGCATTCCCCCAAAAAAAATAAACGCGATTTCTTGATTTTTGTTTTTCTGATGGTTGATAAAAATCACTGAATTTTGGTGGGGGAAATTTTCTGGACTGGGTTTTCCTGTTACTAGATAAAATTGTTTTATTGCTGGGTAAAATCTTTTAAAAAAAGTAAATTTCATTTTCCCCCGTTTTTTTAGTGTGTATTAAAAAAAATCTAATGCTCAAAATCTCTGCTTTTAAAAGGCGTTTGTGCCGTGCTAGTTCCCCCATTTGCTTTGTTATGTTTTTTCTTCCCCCGTATTCCCCCAGTTTATAAAAGCCCAAATTTCTTCCGCTAAAAGCAAGCGCTTTCCCCCACAGCGCCGCCCATCATTATTGCGAGTGAAACCTTTTTTTTTAAATGTATTTTTTTTCTTTAAAATTTTTTTTGTTGGAATTATTCCCTTTCTTGACTTGAAAATCTTTGTGGGGGAAAAAGAAGCTGCAATGTTTTTAATCAGCTTTGTGAATTTCCCCAAAGGGCTAGTTTTCCCAAAATCTGTGGTTTAATTCTTAAAAGGCTTTTACCCAAACATTGGGGTTTTCCCCACACTTGTCCCCCAATAACGCAGAATGGTTTCAAGGTTGGGAAAGTTTTTTTTGGTGCTCATTTTTATAAAAAAAAATAATTATAATTTTTAAAAAAATTTAAAAAGTGATGATCTATCAAATACAAGGCGGGTAAACCTTCCGAATTATGAATGCCCGTTTATGATCAAGGTTTTTGCCAAAAAAAGGGGAGGCCCGTATTCTTTGGCAGCATGTGGGGGGAAAAAAAAGTTCTGGAAAGAATTTAGATAGAACAGATTAAAAAATGTCGCGCAAGGGGAAATTTTAAAGTATCATAAAAGGTTTTGAAGGCAGTTGGGGGTTTGAATGGTGAAAAATTTTGGGGAAACGGTTTTAGTTTGGGACATAAAATTTTAGTGATTTGCTTTCCCCTTGTTCTGAAAAAGATCTTAAGGTTTATTTAAAAGCAAGATCCAGTTTTAACAAAGTCATTTGGGTTTAGGATGTGATTTTATACTACGATTTTGGAAAAAATTGTTATGCTTAATCATGGGGATTAATAACTTTAATATATTGATTTTATTTCCCCTTTAAAAAGACCCCAGCTGGAAATCAGCAGAATCAGGGAAAAAAGAATCAGGTGGAGAAAGAACCCAAACCAGAAAACGAGAAAAACGCTGAATTTAGGGTGGGGACCCAAAAAAATCTGGGCGTGTTTTTTAAGAGGAAGAAAAAAATTTGCAGGTGGAAAGACAAAAAAAAATTTAAAGTTACAGAATATAAATCATATGAAAAAAAAACAGCCAGGGCCCGAAAAAAAAGTTGATTTAATTTTTCCCCTATAAAAAATCCCTGTGAACAAGAGCGCCAAAGTTTTGGGAAATTTTAACTTAAAATGTTGCCTTTTTGGCCCCCGCTGCTGCTTGGGGGGGGTTATTACTGTTAAAAATATATAAAGAATGGCAGCCAAAACAAAAGCAAAACCAAAAAAAATTTAACCTAAATACCCCGAAACAAAAGCCGCCAGAAACCGTCAAAAAAAAAGACATTTGATCCATTTATAATGCAATAAAATTTTTGAATTAATTTTAAAATTTTTTTAATTTAAAAATAGATCTGGGTATTTAAAATGATAAGTCAATAAAAAAAGACAGGGGGTTATTTAAAAAACATTTCCATAGACCCCCAAATTTTAATCAATGCGGTTGCTTTGGATGTAAGACTTCCTTTAAAATTTGCCCCCAAAAGCTGGAAGAATTCCCCAACGAAAGACGCGTTTTTTGAGGGGTGGTTACTTTATTTAGAAAATTACTATTTAAGATTAAAAAAATAGATTGTATTTTTTTTATAATTATAAGATAACTTGGGGAAAACTTAAAGGGTGACTTAGTTATGATCTTGAGGTGGGCTTAATCAAGAAACTTTGAAGGTATTGATCAAAAAACTTATTAGGAACTTGAAGTAAATTAAAATTAAAAAATTAATTAAGAAATTGGGGTGCTTAATTTAAAAAATTAAATTAAAAAAATTGGGGGACTTGGGGGTTAGGTTTGGGGTGGTGGGACACAGGGGGTGGGGGGGAGGAAGGGGGGGTGGGTGGGGTGGGGGTTTGGGGGGACGGGGCGGGGTGGGGTGGGGGTGGGGGGGCGTGAGTGCGTGGGGTGGGGGTGGGGGACGGCGGGTTTTCGTTTTTTGGTGGGGCGCACCTTTGATTTTTATAGAAAAAAAAAAGTTCAGAATTTTATATGTTAATTTCAGTAAAAAAACAAAAACAACAATAAAAACACAATCACAAACATTTAAAAAAAAAAAGAAAATGCGGGGTTGGGGGGAAAAGGGGAAAGGGTTTTTTTTGGTTGGGCTTAAGCGCCGTAAATTTAAAAGGCTTTTGGGGCCCGGGCTCCCCTGTCAACTGAAAATTATTCAAAAACAGCCACCAAAAAAATTGAAGCAGGGAAGTTAAAACGAAGCGTGAAACCCGTAATCCAGCATATATTCAAAGTAAAGAAGTGCTTGGTGGAAAATTTAAGGAAATCAACTTAAACAAACCCCACCGTTTGCAGAGCGGTATCTAAAAATGATTTACGGGCAGTGGTAGGCCCGCAGTGGTTTAAGTCGGCGCAAAAGTTGCTAAAGAGCCCCTCTAAACAAAACCCCACTCCTGCATGGCGGTAACTAAAAAAAGATTTACGTCGTGGTAGGCCCGCAGTGGTTCAGTCGGCGCATGTTGCTAAGCAGCCAAAATCTAACAAACCCGCCCCCAACCCGGATGAGCGGTATCTAAAAAAAGTTTTCCCTCAGTGGTAGGGCGCTTGA
Organism: Conus ventricosus; assembly: GCA_018398815.1. NCBI lineage: Eukaryota > Metazoa > Mollusca > Gastropoda > Neogastropoda > Conidae > Conus > Conus ventricosus. Next base: position 2,869,214 of record CM031604.1, on the reverse strand, counting down.
ACTTGCTTTTTTGCAGGGGTTACCGTTTTATGGCGGCTCTAATCGCAGTAGGGAGTAAAACGTATTGTATATTTGGAGCATTTATATGAAAAAATTTTGTGCGGCCCCCATAACCCCCTTTCCATCTAGTTGATGTCTTAAATTGCCTAAAACCCCATTAGTTTGTTTGCCCCCGGGAAATTAAAAATTTGCCCCTTCGTTGATAAGGGCACACTTTAAGGCGGGTAAATGGTTGATTTTAAAAAGTTGAAAAAATTTTAAATCTTTTTAACAGGTCAGCCCGCCCCCTTTTAAAATGAATCTGTAGTTAACAATTTAATCAAGTTGATTCAAAAAGACATTTTTTCTTGGGGGGGAAAAAGCAAAATGTTTCAAATATAAATTTTTTAGCTACCCAATAGCCCTGTTTACCTCCGCCCTTTGAAATGAAGCCATGTTTTTTACACATGGTTTAGCCCGCCCCAAGCAAAACTCCCCAAAAATCAACGCGTGATGGTTTTTTTTTGCTTCGGCCCAAATTTCAACCCAAGCGCGCCCTTTATTAAAAAAAGGGCCCTTCATAATAGTCAAAAGTATAAAATGGTTAAAATTTTTTCATTTTTCCCTTTAACCAAAAAAACCTTTAATAGTCGGTTTATTTCCAAAACGTTAGTTCACTTTTTTTTGGTTTTTTAGAAAAAAAAATTTTCCCGGGTTTACAACATGTTCGCCTTTAAATTTTTTTCAACAAATTCCCCAAACATGAGTTTTAAATAAAAATTATGGCCCCGAATTAAAAAACCCGTTCCCCCGTTTCGTTTTAGCCCTTTAAAAAAAAACGTCCCCCAAATGGGACAACACCCGCCTTTTTGTGCGGTGGCTCAAACAAAAAATGGCGACCCCGTGTGTGCGTGACAGCCTCAATAGGGGTGTCGACGTGGCCCAATTTTGGTGCAACCCGCGAGTGTGCTTCGTTTACAAGCGCAGGTAGGCGCTTTTATTTGCAAACTGCCCCAAACCCTAAATTTAAATGATTAGGTTTTAGCCCCTGTTCTGTCTGTTTTACAAAGGGTTTTTAGGTTTAAAAATTTTTTAGAAGAAGTGTGCGGTTTTATGTCATTTAAATTTAGAGAGAGGGAAAAAAGAAAGAGTGTGGGGTGTGTGTGTGTGTGTTGGGGTGTGAGTGTGTTGGGTCTGGCTTTGTTTGTTTTGTCTGTCTCTCTCTTGTCTGTTGTCGTTTGAGGGCAAATTGACCCTTTAAAGGGCTTGGGCAGGGTTGTGGTGAATTTCTCTCTCTCTCTTCGCCCCAGGAAAAAGGGGGTTTTTGGGCCCCCTTTCGCCAAAAAACGGTGGGGAAGCAAAAAAGGGGTTAGAATTGGTAAAAAGTGTTCTTCACATGCACACACACATCCACCCCCCTCTCCCCCCCCCCCCCCCCCAGGTTTTAAAAAACCCCCCAAACCAGAACCACCCCAAACACACCCCCCCCAAACGTTTTCCCCAAAAACACCCCACACACACACACACACAAACACCACACACAACCCCACACACACCACACACACAAAAACACCCCACAACACACCAAAACCCGAGGGCACACACCCCACCAAACCACCATCACACATTTTCAATACCATAACAACCCCAAATAAAACTCCAAAATTTAAAAAGAATGCCCCCAAGACAAAACCAAAGTTCGTATAAAAAAGAAAAAGAAAAAACCCCCCCACAACAAGCACCATTCAAAAGATCAACAACCCCTGCAAAAAGAAAAACTAATAAACTGTAAAAATAACCCGCGAGTTAAAACAAAACAGGAAAAAAAAGGGCCTACTGCTAACAAGGGGTGTTTGGGAAATTGGTTTGGGGGAAGAGGGAGAGAGAGGAGGAGGAGAGAGAGAGGAGAGAGAGAGGGAGAAGAGGAGGGACCGAAGGGGACAACTCCCTAGGGGTGCGAAAATTGGGGAAAAAAAACTTGTATGAAATTTTTAAATATAAAAAAACCATATTCTTATTAAAACCAAATATGGAAAAAAAAGAGCACAAAAAATCCAACGCCAGGAAAACCTATCACCAAAAGCATGACTGCACAAACAGTAAAAATAAAAACCCAAACAAATAAAGATATTTGTAATAAAAATGGCTTGGGGGGGGGGGGGGGGGGGGCGGGGGGGTTCCTTTTACACAACACAAAACACACACCACCCCAAAACAACCCCAAAACATTTTATTATACATATACATTAAAATTTAAAACCCCATACATATATACCAGTAGTAGTCCGTCACATCTAGTCTTGCCTGTACTTTTCTTGTTCAAGATCTTTTTAGTCTATGGTTCTTCTTTCTTTAATATCAGGCCCTAAGTTGGCGTCATCAGCCTCAACAGTTTTTCTTTCTCTTTTATATGCTCATCTAGTTCACCTAGTTTTGCTAAATTTTTGTAATTCGCTTTGATGGTTTCTTAAAGCATGACAAGGCCGTTAGTTCTCGCATGGGTAGCGGCAGTCCGTGTATAGTATTTAACGGCTGTTTCTTCTGAAAAACTGATTTCTGCTTCTATTACATTTATTATTTCACCTGCTGATTGATTTAATTCTTAAGATCCCATGTTTTGCAATTGGTTATTATAATTTTTCTTATTTTTATATATTATATATAAATTATTTTATCTGTCGAGTTCTTGCAGTGTGTTTTTTGAAAGTTTAGAAACTGCCTCCGCCCTAATTTTTGGCTAACAAGGCCCAAGGATTTAGTACCTCGCAGAGTCTATTTCTAATTAACCCACGGCTAAAAACATTGATGGGTCTTTTTTAGTTGTAAGCTGAACAAGTTGTCCTTGGTCGTTTTTCACAAAACTAATGGTCATCTTTTACTCAAAATCCATTTGGTCTATATAAATTCGGGAGGTTCTTGCCTAAAACTTTTGGTATAATGATCAGACCTTACTTCTGTTAAATCACTGCCGCAAAGAGAGCCCCGACGATGTTGTACAAAGGAGTCATTTCACTCAAGACTCTCCAGAATCTAAAACATCATAAACTTTCATCTTCAATGCCTGCCAATGTTTTTAAAAAATTAACTTTTTAATTTGTTTTATAAAAAAAATGCCACAATCATAATGGCTCGTTCTTAACCCGCATAGAAGTCTGAAAGAGCCCCCATGGCGTGAAGGGAAAATAACGGAATATTATTGGGGTTCCAATAATCCATCTACTATTGAATGCAGATCAAATTCTTACTGTCAAATTTCAGACCTAGGAGCAATGAAAAATTGTGCCAGGCTCCTGCGCGTCTTACTTTCAAAATAGAACTCTCTATCAACAGACCCAAACAGGACAGTTGTACAGAATTCTGGCGGCAATCGTTTAAGAAAATTTCTATAAAACTTGGGGGGCGAAGAAATAATTTCTTGTACACAATGCCGACATATTTTAAAACCTATTCTGATCTATGGCTAACCGGGAATGAAAGGGCTTATCTTGCGTTTTCAAAGGAATCGAAAATGAAGAAGCACAGAAAACATAGAAGTAGCGCCGCCAGATACTAAAGACGGTAAAAAGAGCAGCTGTAAATTTTGCGTATGGAAATCGCTTTTCCATACCCTTAGATTTGAGTTTGTTAAAAGCGCATGCCCCATACTTTCAGGAGCATTTAAAAGACAGATTGTCATATGAACTAACTTTTAATGAAATACAAACGCGTTATCAAATCATCAACACCGAAGCAAAGTACCAGCATTCTGACATCTCGTTTAAGTTTACCTTGTTAGCAACCCTTACTTAGCAAAGCTGATTGAGCACCAATATGAGTCACAATTAGTAATATATTACAAAACGTGCGTCATCATTCAACATATCCCAAAAGCAGCAACAATATATGGAATTTTAAGTTTTAGTGTTGCAGCACATTCACTTAAAGGCATTTTATTGCTGTGGAAGATGAAGAACCTTTTAAAGAGGAAGTGAAAAAGTTTTTAAATCAAACAAAAATAACGAAAGTACAATGTTCGATTGAAGGTAGTCCCAAACCAAATCTACGCTAGCGGCTTAAACCTTATCAGCATTTTGAAGAAATAAAAAACTGTTAGGGCGGGAGGTGTAGAAGATCCAACAGTTTTGACCTTGTGTCTAAAAAATTTTACATCTCACAATGTTAGCTGATGATTATTTTAACAGCGAAAATACGGATTAGTGATTGACACCTAAGGTCAACAGAGGATAATCCAGTTGTACATGGAAGCGGGAGAAACTGTTAGAGACGTCATAAACATTCAAATTGATAAAGAAAAAAGCTGATAAACCGCTTAATGTACATTTTTTTATTATATGATGCCAGCGAATATTAAAAAGAGCAGATCAGAAGTGTACTAAACTAAATTATTTTTATTTAAAAAAAAAGCATTCTGGTTCAGTTATCCAAATGTTCCTACAGCGCCGCACAAGAAGAGATAGTAGAAACCCCAAACATAAACCGTTTAGAATTAACAAACATTACGCAAATGCAACAAAAACTAAGCAAGTCCTATCAAAATACAGCAAAACCAAACGAAGTAATCTCTGCCTTTTAATGCAGTACTTATGTTAATACTGGAGCATCAACTATAAGTTGCTCTACAGCAGAACGAGTGTTGGTCCTCTTAGACAACGGGCAATAGGCGCACCCGCAGCTTTACCTCTAAGGAGGTTTGGTCTTTAGCGCTCTCGGACCGTGTTCATTAGCTTAATGCGGATGGCAAAAAATTAAAAACTAAACTCCAAAAGCACACAGCTATGGTTCACCTAATAACGGCAACTTAGTTCGTTTAAACTGACATAAATAAAGCGCTAGTTTACTTCAAACATCACGTATGAAGAATTTAATCGTTTACACCGATTTTGATTGACTACAAAAGACAAAGTTGATCTTCAAAGAAAGACAAGGACAAGTTTTTCTCAAACAGCCAGAGCCGATCAGATAAAAAAAGGAATGCTTAAAAGAAATAAACGAGACATTAAACTCAGTTCTAAACAGCTCACAGTAACAACACCGAAGGTGTTTATACTTTATTTATGAGTCATAAAGCACAAAAAAGACCGTGATATTGATTCTGATTAATTTTTGTTTTTTTAATTTAAATACATATTTTGAGTTAGAAAAGAAGCTCAACATGGCTAAGATATATGAAAGGCAAGACGAATTTTTGAAGGAATGCTTGAGAGAGAGCGTTTTTCAAGAGCACTGACGATATTGATAGAAGACATTGACTCCAACAAACGTACAGGCAAGCGTTTTACATGCTATTTCTCAGTTCTCAAGTATACTAACAATAACCCGCCAGTTAAAGTAATGTTAGCTGTTTTAAAATCGACTATATAACAATAAATGAGAAAATCTAGAAGATCTGGGTCTCAACTAAAACACAGACTATTTTTCACATACGACTTAAACACCCTTGGGCAGCGAACGCTTGCACAGTTTGACGCTGCCGCTGAAGAAGCCAAACATGAGAGGCTCTGGTTGTCAGAGGGCGAAGTTTTAGAGATTAGATAAAACATGCTAATATGCCACCGAATGTTGGCAAGTCGCTTACATTCCACTGCCTCGAGAGTTGGTAGCGAAAAGAGCAGTTCTAAACATAAAGAATCAGACAACAAATGTTTTATGGGTGTGTTCTCGCAGGTAGCATTAACCGCAAAAACCAGAGAGAGTGTTCATAACTATCGACCCTACATCAATGATCTTAACTTAGTGGGTGTCCTTTCCTGTAGTGTAGACCAAATTGATCAATTTTGAAGAACAAAACAAACCAATAACTGTAATGTATACACAAGGATGAGGAAACAAATTGGTGCCATTAAAGTGTCCCAAGAACAGACCAACAATAGCGAACCAGACAAAAAAATCATGTTTGACTTACACTGAATTTTCACCACGGGCTACCGCATTACACAAATTACGAACAATGAGTAAACTAATGCAGCATACTTCAAAAGATGGGCACAAACAAGAAATCAGTAGAAATTTTTATACACGAAGCCATCTGTTTCAAGCTGCGAGCGAACATAAGAACATTTAAAAGTTCTGTAAGACTGAATACGAACTAATTACACCTCCACACCCGGAACTAAAGTTATTTTTAAGAAAACGAAACGGATAGCAAAATTCACCATATGTTTTTACCACACTTGAATCACTCAGTTTCCTATGAATGGCCAGCGCCAATAACTTCGAAAAACAGTCCTTAATGAGTAATCATCAAATTTGTTCATTTCTTTCCATCTTGTCAGGTCGGAAGGCGTTCATTCAAAGCAAAATTATATAGAGGCCAATGCCGCAGAATACATCTTAGAAACGCATGCACAAGTGCCCAATGATGTCTAATAATCTAAACTTATCTGATATCCATAAGACACCTGAAGACCAACAACAGTATGACTCAGCCACACATTGTTGATTTGCGGTTTAGGTCTCCTCATAACAACGCAAGAAATCCGACAGTAAGAGACCATGATCACATAAGCGTAAAGTTCAGAGAGCTGGCGCATAACAATGCATTCCTTCAACTAAAGTTTGATCTAAGACATGGAAGCTGCCGTATTCTTTCTTTAACTTGCCGAGGTTACGACTCTCATCTTATAAAGAAAGCACGATGCCATTCAGAGTGTCATGCATTGCACAGTCATCAGAAAAGTACATGTCATTAATTCTAAATACAATTCATTTATGACTCTATGCAACACATGAGGGTTTCATTAGAGTCCCAGCTATTCCTATAAAGTCCTGCCCAAAAACAGAAGAATATTTGGACTCAACACTGTTATAAAGCGTTTTACCTTATAGTACATGAACAGTTGGGAAAGGTTATTGATGAAGACACACTTCCTCCTAAAGCCGTTCTTTCTAGTCTTAAGGAAAAGGACATCAGTGACTCAGAATACCAGCATGCTCAAGATGCGTGGCAGAAGTTAGAGTGAAAACGATGGGGACTAACATGATCAAACTTGAAATGCTGATGGATGTTTCTGTGGCGGGACGTCTTTGAAATTATATAAGACCTGCAATGGAAACATTATAGCTTGGATCCCGCGCATTACATTCCTGCGCACCGGATGAGTGGTTGCTTCATAAAGTTTAACTGAGTACAGATTGATTTATTGTCCTGACCTACCATGATTCAGATGATTGAAAAACGGATTGCGTGGGGATTAGTATGGCGTCGCATCATTACTGTAAAGCAAACAACAAATACTTGGACGACTATGATCCAAGTAAAAGGTTCTAACAATCTCAGTATTTAGATACAAACAATCCTGTATGATGCTATGGCGCAATCAACTTCGCATTCGCAACTTTAAAATGTACACAGGCGGCGATCCACGAATAATATTTCAAAAGGCATAAAGTGGTTGGCAGTTTTAACGCCTGATCAACAGCGTGGATACATTCTAGAAGTGGACTTAGAATATCCTCAAGAACTCCATGACCTACATAATGACTACCCATTAGCACAGAAAAGTCCCTAAAGACGAATCCAAGAAGCCGCCTAAACATGTGCCTAATCTCGGAGCAAAAAAAATTATGTCTGTCATTACAGACTTCGCAATTTTTATTTTAAGAACTTGTTTGAAGTTGACGAGCAGTTCATCGCATAATTGCTTTTGATCAAGAACCTTCATGAAACCATACATCAAGAAGAACACTGATCTCAGAACTAAAATCCACAGATGCCTACAGAAAAAGACTTTTTCAAGCTGATGAACAACAGCTGTTTTGGAAAGACTATGGAGAATCCGCACAAGCGCAAAGATGTCAATTGGTCACCAGAGAGAACGGAAGCAAATAAGCTGACTTCAAAAACCTAATTATCAGGACTTCAGAAGATTTCATGAACATGCTTTTTGGCATAATGATAAAAAAAAGAAAGTCAAATTAACAAACCTAGTATTTATTGGTTTACTGTTTAGGAATAATCAAAGCTTTTGGATGTTTAGAGTTTCTTTATGAACTACTTTACGCCCTCGTAACCTGAGTCAAGACTTTTACACAGATACAACAGTTTTGTTATAGATATCCCTACTGAAGAACATCTATAAAGACATGGAATTAGAAGTGCTAAAAGGTCATGCGGGATGTATGCACGTCCGATTAATCCTAAAGACTTCGCCTTTTACATTCAATTATAACAAAAGGTTTTAGGAAAGATGAAGGATATTTATCTGGAAAGTAATCAAGGAGTAGTGGGGTTAAGTCAAAAAATTAACAGTAATTTCGAGCCAGAGAAATCATTAAGATAGTAACAAAGGAATATCTCGCAGCGTTGTGCAGCCCAAACATATCACATGACAACTACAAAGAAGCATTGTTTTGGCAATAGACTTTCCATCATGACCAACGTAAAACTGCGATCTAATCTACATGAGATCAACACAACATTTAACAAAGAAGTCATTAGTTAGAACAAACACTAAACGGGTGTTTGTTAATCCAGAAAAAAAAAGTTTTCATATGCTATAAGTCATTATAGAACCGTAAATTAATTAAAGCGGAACTGTGCTGGTGGGATTATCTGCAGTTCTTCCTTCACAAAAGATCGGGAATCTGTTGTTTTTGTGTGCCAGTTTCTCGTAATAATACACGGCGGATTCATCTTTACAATTCTATTTATTTCATATGGAACAACACTCTCCAAACATGGATCTGTTCCCTGATGCGAGTGTCCCCTTCTGCTTCCCCCGGTAATAAAGGAACCTTACTTTTAAACCAAACGGTAATAGTTTGCCGATGAAAACTCTACTTCCACCATCTATTGTATGTTTTTTTATTGCTTGACTGTTTTAACCTTTAAATTCTCATTATCATTGCGCGCAAAACTGAGGGCATCCTTCTAACCCATTCTGTTTGCAGAATTGTCCAATCAGCTCTCGTGATACTGGTAGGAGAAAGACTTTCAGCTAACTGTTTTTAAATTTTCGACTAAAGCCGTGATCTATGAACCTCCTGGAATGCCTCTTTTAAGGTAACTCTATGTTTTATTCAACAATAATTGATTCACTTGGCCTTTAAATTCTTTTCCATCATCACTTGAATCATGAGGATAAGTTAAAGGGCCTCGTTGATATATCATTGTAGGCAACAGCAACAGCAAAGCCCTCTTTTGTGTTAATGGGCTCCGCATCTTTTGTATCTTGAAAGCCATGTCAATGACTGTGAGTGCGTACTTAAATCTTTTTTTTCGTCTCAATCGTATCAGAGGGTAAATATAGAAGATCCATTTGATGGGTGTCGTTCGTATTGTACTCACAAAGTGTGGTCTCTGTATCGTTTGGTCGCTGTTAAATAATATTGCCAAATCGTCTTGTTTAGATAACCATTTCTTTTCTGTTTGTTCACTGACTCCCGCTGCGTGGCTTAGCTTTTTAATTGCTGTGATGCCTTCCAATATCCCTTTGGGCGAATAATAGATTTTGGTTCATTTTTTATTCAGCCAAAATTATGTGCAACAAAATTACACAACGTCCATACCAACAACAATAAACGCGATTTCTTGCATCTTTTGTTTTTCTGAAGGTTTTGATAAAAGTCACTGACATTTGGTGGGGGCAATGTCTGGTCTGGTTTTGCCTGTTACTTAATAATAATTTTAATTGCTGATCAACATCTTAAAAAATAAGCTGCAATGCCCCTGTTTTTTCAGTGTGTCATTAATAAAATCTAACTGCTCAAGTCTCTGCTTTTCATAGGCGTCTTGGTGCAGCGCTAGTTCCTCCATAGCTTTGTTATGTCTTTTTCCTCTCGCCGTCATCCCGCAGTTACTAATGCGAATACTTCGCTAAAAGCAACGCATTCACCACAGCGCCGCTATCTTTATTGCGAGTGAAAGCCATTTTTAATAAATGTATTTTTTTCTTACATATTTAATTGTCTGGAATTTTTTCCTTGCTTGACTAAAAATCTTTCGTGCAACCGAAGCTGCAATGATAGCAATCAGCTTTGCTGAATCCTCAAGTCTATTTGCCAAGATCCTGCCTGTTTAATTCTTAACAGCTTTTACCAAGCATTGAGTATCCTACACTTAGTCCTCCAATAACAGCAGAATGGAATACAAGGTTGGTAACAGTTTTTTTCGGTGCTCATTTTTATAAAATAAAATAATTATAATATTAAAAAACATGAACAGTGATGATCTACTACAGCTACAAGGCGGCTAAACCTTCCCGAACTTATGAATGACCAAGTTGATGATCAAGCTATTATGCCAAAAAGGAGAGGCTGTATTCTTTGGCAGCATGTGGGAAAACAAAACAGTTCCTCGGAACTGAATTCAGCATAGAACAGATTCAACAAATGTCGCCGCAAGACATTTTAAAGTATCATAACAGGTATGAAGCGCAGCTGGGGTCTAGAATGGTGAAAAGTGGGGGGCAAACGGTTCTTAGTTTGTACACTAAACTAGTCAGTAGATTTGCTCCCATTGATTCTGAACAAGATCTTACGTATGATTTAACGCAAGATCCAGTTTTAACAAAGTCATTAGAGTCTCTAGGTTTGATCTATACTACAGATTTGGAACATTGTTATCGCCATTAATCATGGGATTAATAACTTTTAATCATATAGATTTTATTTCCCTTCAAAATGACCGAGCTGGAAAATCAGCAGAATCAGAAAACACTGAATCAGGTGGAGAAAGTAACCAAGCCAGAAAATCAGCAGAAAACGCTGAATCAGGTGGAGACCATTAAAAATCCTGGCGTGTTGAAGCAGGAAGAAAATTAGCAGAGTGGAACAGACAAAAAAATTAATGTTACAGAATATAACTCATCATGAAAACATAACACCGCCAGCGCCAGAACAAGTTGATTCAATGCCCGCTAAAAAAAACTCCATGTGATACAAGAGCGCCAAAGTCTTCATGGAATATTGAACTTAAAACTGTTGCCATTTTTGGCGCCCTTGCTGCTGCTGGGGGCGGTTATTACTGTTATAAAATATATAAAGAATGGCAGCCAAAACAAAAGCAATCCAAAAAATCTGAACCACTAAATACAGAAACAACAGCACGCCAGAACCGTCAACAACAAAAGATCATTTTGATCCATTTATAATGCAATAATATTTTAAGAACTTAATTTTAAATTTTTTAATAAAAATAGATCATGGCGTATTATAAAATGATAAAGTCAATAAATAAAGACATGGAGTCTAAAAAAAGACATTTCCATAGACCAGAATTGTAATCAATGCGGTTGCTTAGGATGTAAGAACTTCCTTAAGATCTATGCAGAGAACGCTGAGCAAGACATCCTCAACGATGACGCGTTTTTTGAGGCGTGTGGTGTACTATATTAGACATCTACTATTTAAGATAAAAACATAGATTGTATTTTTTTGATAATTATAAGATAACTTGAATACTTAAAGGATGACTTAGTTATGATCTTGAGGTGACTTAATCAAGAACTTAGAAGTTACTTGATCAAGAACTTATTAGGAACTTGAAGTAACTTAATTAAAAACTTAATTAAGAAACTTGGGGTGACTTAATTAAAAACTTAATTAAGAACTTGGGGCGACTTGGGGGTAGGAGTGTGTGTGGTGTACACAGGGGGTGGGGTGGGAGGACGATGCGTGCGTGGGGTGGGGGTGGGGGACGTGCGTGCGTGGGGTGGGGGTGGGGGGACGTGCGTGCGTGGGGTGGGGGTGGGGGACGTGCGTGCGTGTGTGTGCGCGCACCTTTGATTATTTATAAGAAACGAATGTTCAGAATATAATATAGTTATTATCAGTAAAACAACAAAACAACAACAATAACAGCACACACGCACAAACATTTAAAAAATAAGGAAGTGCTTGCATAGGGAAATGGGAAAGGGTTTTATGGTTGGCGCTTAAGCGCCGTAAATTCAAGACGGC
>CM031604.1:2842337-2852337 GCA_018398815.1 Conus ventricosus | reverse complement strand
TCAGTATATATACACATACACATACATATACATGTACACACACGCATACACACACATGTATATACATACACACACACATAAATACATACATACACACACATACACATATATATTTATATAATGTAACAATACAACATGACATTCAAACAATGAAATTTTTGTACCATGTCATGATATCACAGAAAAGTATGATTATTTAAATAGTAAAAAGATAATTAAGTCATGTATAATTCAATGATTAAAACACAGACAGACACACACACACATACACACACACACACACACACACACACACACACACACACACACACACACACACACACACACACACACACACACTGTATAAACATTTGAACAGTAAAACATAACATTCCCTAACAGACATGTAGAAAGGAATAAATAAGAACCAAATTTCAATGCCATGCAATGACATCACTAAATGTATAATATCAAAACAGTAAAAGAAGACAATCAAAGTCAAATCATATGATTCATATAATTCATGGATAGAAAAGTAAAAGATAGCTTCAAGGGGGGTGGTCCATCAAATTCACACACACGCACACACACACACACACACACACACACACACACACACACACACACACACACACACACACACACACACACAAGCGCAAGCGCGAGCGCGCGCAAACACACACACACACACACACACACACACACACACACACACACACACACACACACACACACACACACACACACACACACACACACACACACACTGTAAAACAGGACTTAAAATACTTAGTAGGGGGGGTGAGGGGGGGGGCAACATACACACCTATGCACACATGCATGCATACACGCACATACCCCCCCCCCCCCCACACACACACACAACACACAAACTCACACACACACACACACACACACACACACACACACACACACACACACACACACACACACACACACACACACACCACACACAGAGGCACACACGGAAGCATGCCACAGGGGTCAGTATTTAAACCGAAAACATAAGGCACACATTCTCCCTTCTCTCATTAACTCTCTCATTGAAGAGGCGTACGGCAGATGGCAGGAAGGAATTCCTCAGTCGGTTGGTCCGGGCACTGAAACTCCTCAGGACCCGGGAAGATTCTCTCCTGGGCTCCTGGGATGCCAGCACCTCGTGGAGTGGGTGGTGGTTGTCTGCTCGGATCTTGTCAAGCTTCTTAATGGCCACACCTGGGAACCATGCGCTCATGGGTACCAGCTCTTCCCCCACGATGGAGGCTGCCTTGCTGACTACTTTCTCCAGCCTGTCCATGTCTGTCGTCTTGGCACTACTGTGGTAGCACAGTTGGTTGAAGGCCAATACACTTTGAATGGTCGACTGGTAGTACAACTGGAGGATCTGTGGGCTGACACGGAACTGTCGCAGCTTTCTCAGGAAGAAAAGTCTCTGGTTTGCCTTCTTGCACACTGCGTCTGCATTGGGAGACCAGTCTAGTTGGTTGTCGATGATGGTACCTAAGTACTTGTAGTACTCGACGATCTCGACTGGCTCACCACTGATGACGAGGGCCTCGGTGCTGGGCTTGTTCTTCCTGAAGTCCACGACGATCTCCTTGGTCTTGGACACATTCAGCTCCAGATGATTTGTGCTGCATCAATCTGCCAGTTCATCCACGGCGTGCCTGTACACTGTTTCGTCGTTATTGAGGATGAAGCCAGTCAGCGAGGTGTTTTGCATTCTGTTGGATTGAAATGCTTGACATTCTGCTGGGTTGAAATGTTTGACATTCTGTTGGATTGAATTGTTTTGCATTCTGTTGGATTGAAATGCTTCGCATGCTGTTAGATTGAAATGTTTTGCATTTTGTTGGATTGAAATGTTTTGCATTCTGTTGGATTGAAATGTTTTGCATTCTGTTGGATTAAATGTTTTGCATTCTGTTGGATTGGAATGTTTGACATTCTGTTGGATTGAAATGTTTGACATTCTGTTGGATTGAAATGTTTTGCATTCTGTTAGATTGAAATGTTTCGCATGCTGTTAGATTGAAATGTTTTGCACTCTGTTGGATTGAAATGTTTTGCATTCTGTTGGATTGAAATGTTTTGCATTCTGTTGGATTGAAATGTTTTGCATTCTGTTGGACTGAAACGTTTTGAATTTTGCTGCATTGAAATGCTTTGCATTCTGTTGGATTGAAATGTTTCGCATTCCGTTGGATTGAAATGTTTGACATTCTGTTGGATTGAAATGTTTTGCATTGTGTTGGATTGAAATGTTTGACATTCTGTTGGATTGAAATGCTTTGCATTCTGTTGGATTGAAACGTTTTGCATTCCGTTGGATTGAAATGTTTTGCATTCTGTTGCATTGAAATGTTTTGCATTCTGTTGGATTGAAATGTTTTGCATTCTGTTGGATTGAAATGTTTGACATTCTGTTGGATTGAAATGTTTGACATTCTGTTGGATTGAAACGTTTTGAATTCTGTTGGATTGAAATGTTTTGCATTCTGTTGGATTGAAATGTTTTGCACTCTGTTGGATTGAAATGTTTTGCATTCTGTTGGATTGAAATGTTTTGCATTCTGTTGGATTGATATGTTTGACATTCTGTTGGATTGAACTGTTTTGCATTCTGTTGGATAGAAATGTTTTGCATTCTGTTGGATTGAAATGTTTGACATTCTGTTGGATTGAAATGTTTATGCATTCTGTTGGATAGAAATGTTTTCCATTCTGTTGGATTGAAATGTTTGACATTCTCTTGGATTGAAATGTTTGACATTCTGTTGCATTGAAATGTTTTGCAGTCTGTTGGATTGAAATGTTTGACATTCAGTTGCATTGAAATGTTTTGCATTCTGTTGGATTTTTTACATTCTGTTAAATTGAAATGTTTTGCATTCTGTTGGATTGAAATGTTTTGAATTCTGTTGGATTGAAATGTTTTACATTCTGTTGGATTGAAATGTTTTGTATTCTGTTGAATTGAAATGTTTTGCATTCTGTTGGATTGAAATGTTTTGCATTCTGTTGGATTGAAATGTTTTGCATTCTGTTGGATTGAAATGTTTTGCACTCTGTTGGATTGAAATGTTTTGCATTCTGTTGGATTAAAACGTTTGACATTCTGTTGGATTGAAATGTTTGACATTCTGTTGGATTGAAATGTTTTACATACTGCTGAAATGTGTTGCATTGTGTTGCATTGAAATGTTTTGCATTCTGTTGGATTGAAATGTTTTGCATTCTGTTGGATTGAAATATTTTGCATTCTGTTGCATTGAAATGTTTTGCATTGTGTTGCACTGAAATGTTTTGCATTGTGCTGCATTGAAATGTTTTGCATTGTGTTGCAGTGAAATGTGTTGCATTGTGTTGCATTGAAATGTTTTGCATTGTGTTGCATTGAAATGTTTTGCATTCTGTTGGATTGAAATGATTTGCATTCAGTTGCATTGAAATATTTTGCATTCTGTTGCATTGAAATTTTTGCATTGTGTTGCACTGAAATGTTTTGCATTGTGCTGCATTGAAATGTTTTGCATTGTGTTGCATTGAAATGTGTTGCATTGTGTTGCATTGAAATGTTTGCATAGTGTTGCATTGAAATGTTTTGCATTGTGTTGCATTGAAATGATTTGCATTCTGTTTGATTGAAATGTTTGCATTCTGTTGGATTGAAATGTTTTGCATTCTGTTGGATTGAAATGTTTGCACTCTGTTGGATTGAAATGTTTTGCATTCTGTTGGATTGAAATGTTTAACATTCTGTTGGATTGAAATGTTTGACATTCTGTTGGATTGAAATGTTTTACATACTGCTGAATTGAAATGTTTTGCATTCTGTTGGATTAGAAATGTTTTGCATTCTGTTGGATTGAAATGTTTGACATTCTGTTGGATTGAAATGTTATGCATTCTGTTGGATAGAAATGTTTTCCATTCTGTTGGATTGAAATGTTTTGACATTCTCTTGGATTGAAATGTTTGACATTCTGTTGCATTGAAATGTTTTGCAGTCTGTTGGATTGAAATGTTTGACATTCAGTTGCATTGAAATGTTTTGCATTCTGTTGAATTTTTTACATTCTGTTAATTGAAATGTTTTGCATTCTGTTGGATTGAAATGTTTTGAATTCTGTTGTGATTGAAATGTTTTACATTCTGTTGGATTGAAATGTTTTGTATTCTGTTGAATTGAAATGTTTTGCATTCTGTTGGATTGAAATGTTTGCATTCTGTTGGATTGAAATTGTTTGCATTCTGTTGGATTGAAATGTTTTGCATCTGTTGGATTGAAATGTTTTGCATTCTGTTGGATTAAAACGTTTGACATTCTGTTGGATTGAAATGTTTGACATTCTGTTGGATTGAAATGTTTTACATACTGCTGAAATGTGTTGCATTGTGTTGCATTGAAATGTTTTGCATTCTGTTGGATTGAAATGTTTTGCATTCTGTTGGATTGAAATATTTTGCATTCTGTTGCATTGAATGTTTTGCATTGTGTTGCACTGAAATGGTTTTGCATTGTGCTGCATTGAAATGTTTTGCATTGTGTTGCAGTGAAATGTGTTGCATTTGTGTTGCATTGAAATGTTTTGCATTGTGTTGCATTGAATATGTTTTGCATTCTGTTGGATTGAAATGATTTGCATTCTGTTGCATTGACAATATTTTGCATTCTGTTGCATTGAATTTTTTGCATTGTGTTGCACTGAAATGTTTTGCATTGTGCTGCATTGAAATGTTTTGCATTGTGTTGCATTGAAATGTGTTGCATTGTGTGCATTGAAATGTTTGCATAGTGTTGCATTGAAATGTTTTGCATTGTGTTGCATTGAAATGAATTTGCATTCTGTTTGATTGAAATGTTTGCATTCTGTTGGATTGAAATGTTTTGCATTCTGTTGATTGAAATGTTTGCACTCTGTTGGATTGAAATGTTTTGCATTCTGTGGATTGAAATGTTTAACATTCTGTTGGATTGAAATGTTGACATTCTGTTGGATTGAAATGTTTTACATACTGCTGAATTGAAATGTTTTGCATTCTGTTGGATTGAAATGTTTTGCATTCTGTTGGATTGAAACGTTTGACATTCTGTTGGATTGAAATGTTTTGCATTCTGTTGTATTGAAATGTTCTGTATTCTGTTGGATTGAATTTTTGAATTCTGTTGCATGAAATGTTTTGCATTGTGTTGCATTGAAATGTTTTGCATTCTTTTGGATTGAAATATTTTGCATTCTGTTGGATTGAAATATTTGCATTCTGTTGCATCGAAATTTTTGCATTGGTTGCACGAAATGTTTTGCATTGTACGCATTGAAATGTTTTGCATTGTTTGCATTGAAATGTTTGCATTGTGTTGCATTGAAATGTTTTGCATTGTGTTGCATTGAAATGTTTTGCATTCTGTTGCATTGAAATGTTTTGCATTCTGTTGGATTGAAATGTTTTGCATTCTGTAGCATTGAAGTATTTTGCATTCTGTTGCATTGAAATGTTTTGCTTGTGTTGCACTGAATGTTTTGCATTGTGCTGCATTGAAATGTTTTGCATTGTGTTGCATTGAAATGTTTGCATTGTGTTGCATTGAAATGTTTGCATTGTGTTGCATTGAAATGTTTTGCATTGTGTGCATTGAAATGTTTTGCATTGCGTTGCATTGAAATGTTTTGCATTGTGTTGGATTGAAATGTGTTGCATTGTGCAGTAGAATGCATTGACCTGCCCAGTGATGGATTGTTCTGTATTCCACTGTAGTGTGTTGTGTTGCCTCGTAAAGCATTGTGATGCATTATACCTATTGTGTTACATTGTGCTGTCATGCATTGTGATCTATTATAACCTATTGTGTTACATTGTGCTGTCATGCATTGTGATCTATTATACCTATTGTGTTACATTGTGCTGTCATGCATTGTGATGCATTATTACTATTGTGTTACATTGTGCTGTCATGCATTGTGATGCATTATTCTATTGTGTTTACATTGTGCTGTCATGCATTGTGATGCATTATGACCTATTGTGTTACATTGTGCTGTCATGCATGTGATGCATTATAACCTGTTGTGTTACATTGTGCTGTCATGCATTGTGATGCATTATAACCTATTGCATTGCATTGTGATGCATTATAACCTATTGCATTGCATTGCATTGTGATGCATTATAACCTATTGCATTGCATTGTGATGCATTATAACCTATTGCATTGCATTGTGATGCATTATAACCTATCGTATTACATTGTGCCGTCATGTATTGCGACATATCGTAAAGCATTACGCTGCAATGTCATGCTGTGTACTATTCTGTACATGACACTGCATAATCAGATGACATTGCACAGCATCGTGATGTATTGTACTGCAATGTCATGCTGTGTACTATTCTGTACATGACACTGCATAATCAGATGACATTGCACACCATCGTAATGTATTGTACTGCAATGCACATCGTTGCACAAGATTGTCATGTGTTAACTGCATTGTGACATAATGCACTTGCTCTGCATCACATTACATGACACCACACTGTACTGAATCGCAATGCATTGTACGTTGATGTATACCACAGGTCTGTTTTCTGTTGCACGGTACCAGATTTCCATGTCCTGCACCGTAACACTTCGTCACGGCACTATCATGGGCTGCACCGCACTGTCTTCAGCTCTGCTGCTTCGCGGGGTAGTGTATTGCAATGCCTTTGCGTGCGCTGAATATGATCGCGCCACATTGCAATGCGTTTTTACTGAATTACATGACGTTGTGCCTACAGTTTCATCATCACTGCTTATTGGTCTGTGTGGAATTCGGACCGACACGCTCGGAGAGTACGCTCGTCGCGGGACAACGTCACCCAGTCGTATCTATTTGCCTGTCACGATGTTGTTGTTTTTTTGTTGTTGTTGACACTTTGTAGTTGTTGTTGCCGTGATTTCCTTCAAGTGCCGTCAAGTTTCTGTTGCACGCGGGTCCTGAACGATTTGCACTTAGACCACGACTTCAAGTCGAAAGGAGAGGGGAGAAATAAACATGCGCGCACCCACGCGCACACACACACGCACGCACGCACCACGCAAATATGCGCGCGCGCACACGCACAGAGAGAGAGAGAGAGAGAGAGAGAGAGAGAGAGTTCTGCCAGAGATTTGAATCATGGACAGTCATTCCTAGCGTCCTTCGCCAATGTGTGATCTAGCAGGTCAACTTACTAATGAGTATAGGGATGATCATTATGTTAATAATCATCAAGAAAATTTTGTTTAAATTATCTCTTTCTCATATAATATATATATATATATATATATATATATATATATATATATATAATGCTGAACTATTAAGTAGTGGGGGAAAACAAGTGCAGGCTAACAATTCTTCAGTCATTATAGTAATGACTTGGCAAAGATTTGAAATTTTAGAAAAAAACAAAAACAAAAAATTTTTTGAAGATGAAGAAAATGAGGGGAATATATTATAAATATGAGAAACCCTTCTCTAGCTGCCTGGGGGAATCATCATAATCCATCTCAAAGACACATTTATTTGTATTGCCTGCTTCTAGGCCTTTCGTCCGCTGGATCGGACTCATCACGGAGACACGGCTGATTGTGTCCGTTCCCTGGTGTCAAATAGAGACACACCACAGTCCATAATTCTGCGGTGTTCTCACCACCAAGGGTTCAAAAAAGAATCCAACAGCACCCCCAAAGCAGCCAGCGAAGGTTAGTAAAATGGAATATAACGAAAGTGTGGAGAGGAAAAAAGTTGCTGAAAAACTAAAAGCATTATGCAAACAGTATAAAATGTAGGGGTGTCACCGTATAAGACAGTAGACAGGGATATATGTATTAATATATCCCCCGTTATAACCACCCCTTTCCCCCTTTTACCGAGAGTATGAACGCCACACAACAAACACAGACAAAAGAAAATACGGTGCACAAACAGGCTTTATTTGCATTCACACACGCACTCTCACCCACAGAATGGCAGATGAAACACCAATACCTTTATATATCCAACACACAGGCAGTTTTCCCCACACGAAAAAAAAAACCAAACAAACAAACAAAAAAACAAACCCCAAAAGAATCCAACTATACTAACATCAACACCCGACCGTCAGCGCATGGCTCCTTATGCACACCTGTGCACGCATATACTGCACATCCACATAACCATGACCCTTCCCTCAGGAGGCACACACACCTCAGCCCACTGAAGGCCAATACCAGAAGGGACAAGGGTGAAATCACATCACCTGGTAATCCCGGGCTGAAATATCAAGCAAGGTTGATATCTCATAAAACCTGAGATGCCCACGCGATGTTTTTCTTTTTCCAAAATGTACTCTTTATACTAATTTTTATGTGCCGGTGTTAAACTATCCGGACACCCAAGCTTAACCCCCAAAATGTTCAAAACAAATTGTTCAAGTAACCCGAACCCAATGTTGCACTTTCAATACTTCATTCGAAGTCCCTGGCGGGTACTTGACACATGCAAGAAGAAAAAACAAACTCCTTCCAAAAAAAAAACAAAAAAAAACACACAAAAACGGCAACACAGCGTTTCCCAATATGATTATGTAAACGTCGGTCTGCTTTACGACGCTCTCACACTAATGCACCGCCCAAAACACAAAACCTTCACTGAATGAAGCGCTTGATATGAAGTAGGAGAAGTAAAGTCGTGACACGTCGAAGAGCGCGGTTCCCTCCCTACCGGGCACCAACCACACTCGCGAGTCGCACGCAGATGGTATACTGCGGCGAGCTCTCAAGACGCTTGCCCACCCTGAAGACACAGAGTTGAAGTCGGAGGAACTGCCACACCCTCGGACTGTGGAGGAGAGACGACGTCCCGTCCGGAACGCACCCTGCCGGCTCCACGTGCGTCCCCACTCCGGCAGAGAAGTGGGCAGGAATGACCGTGGAAGTGGCAGTGACAGCTGCCACAACCAGAGAGGCCGACCCTCACAGATTTGCTGTGTAGGGGAGGTACAAAAAACTCGCCGGAACCCTGTGAAAAAGGAAATGTCTTACTACCACAGAAGAATACAGTTATAACTTATTTGTTGCTTCACTAAAGTAAACGGTTCTCAGTGTTTACATGTCACAACCCAAAGTGCGACAGCTGATTGGAATTTTAAATCATGACCTATACAACCAGCCACCTTGACATCAAAATTCTCTCTCACCAGAAATGTTCCATTACACATTAAACCAATTTCATTGACTTTCCACTTCCATCAACAGCCACGAACATAATTATAACCGTTCCTTCATAAAAGTGATTAGACTGTCTGAGTTACATACCCACGACTTCATTTCCCATCTGTGTCTCCAAGACAATGATTCAATAGGATTATAAATCATATTCACTCCAACGAACAAACGAACAATCCGACCGTTAGTGACCACCAGTACCGGTCACAATTCAGGATCGATTACTTAGTAACATGCTTAATAGAATCAAACATTTCAAGCAAAACCAAAATAATAGAATTGAACCCGTGTATCCAAATTTCCCAGCAGGCACAATCATAATCCTCCAAATGTCATCGGAAATTATCAAGCGCTAGGACAATCACCAATTACATAAGCTCGACAAGGATTTCCGAGCGCTGCTATACATTGTCTACTGACACCACAATGCTGCGGAAAACATCTTTGAATACTGGCGCGCCACCGTCGACTAACAAACCATATACATATATATATATATATATATATATATATATATATATATAGTTAAAAGAAGTTAAAAGAGGAATCTTAAAACTATCTACAAATTTGTTTCGAGCGTGTTGCGCTGTCATCAGGATGGCCCTCGGTTTGCCCACCGCCGATGTTATATAGCGTGTGGGCTCCCGTTTGCGGTTGTTTGCACGTGCGGGTTGGCTGCACGTGTTTTTGGGGGCTTTCAGGTTTTTGTTTTGGATGTGTTCACTAACAACGATTTCCATTTATGCCTGCAGTTGTTTACTA
>CM031604.1:2832337-2837337 GCA_018398815.1 Conus ventricosus | reverse complement strand
GTTCACCAGCCCCCCTCGATTCACCCCCCCCCCCTCGGTTCACCAGCCCCCCCCCCCCCCCCCTCGGTTCACCAGCCGCCCCCCCCCCCCCCTTCGGTTCACAAGCCCGCCCCCCCCTCGGTTCACCAGCCGCCCCCCCCCCCCTTCGGTTCACAAGCCCCCCCCCCCCCCCCTCAGTTCACCAGCCCCCCTCGGTTCACCAGCCCCCCCCCCTCGGTTCACCAGCCCCCCTCGGTTCACCAGACCCCCTCGGTTCACCAGCCCCCCCCCCCCTCGGTTCACCAGCCCCCCCCCCCCCCCCCCCCCTCGGTTCAGCCAGGGACCTGCTGACAGAGCCTACCACCGGTGTCGTGGGCAAGGGGGGATGGGACAGGGGATGGAGTGGGGGGTGGGGACAGGGGAAAAGGTGGGGGAGGGGGAGGGGGGAGAGGGGGGCGGGGTCGATACACAGCGCAACCATGATGGCGTCTCTAAACAGAGGCGAGCAAGGGGAGGCAATAAGGGAGCAATAATGAGCGGGTCACGGCCCCTGCACACCATACGGCACTTTGCACGCGCGGGTCTCGGGGGAGGGGCGGCTGTTGGCTTTGGCTTGTTGTGTTTGTCTGGCGGCATGGCTAAACAGCGAGCTGGCCCGGCCCCAGCTCTATGGTCAATTCTTCCACGCAAAAGGTCGGCTCGAAAAGTGTGAATACTATAGGTGCGACAGAACAAATTGTACCGTCATGATGTGGCCGCGTTTCAATGGAAATGACACTGAATCCAGCAGCAGCGGTTTTGGAGGAAGACGTCCACATCCTCAAGGAAGGCAAGTCACCAGGAATGTGGCGGCAGAGCTACTGGAGCACGGAGGACCAGCAGTCATCAAGGCACTGACAACTGCCTGTCACATGGTATGGGGAAGACAACAGTGGCCAAAAGAATGGGCCCCGCGCCCAGTGATACGTCTGTCCAAAAAAGAGGCCTAGAGCTCTGTCAGAACTGCATGGTCACCGCTTTGGTCAGCTGTCCCATGATGTGGAAACCCTGGTCAGACTAAAGTGAAGGACAACAGAAATGTTTGATGAAGAAATGACAAAACGCAGGTAGAAAGAGGAACATACATCTTCCGCATCACATCTCTGATGATGTCGGCATGGTCCCTTATCAACGTCAAAAATGTCTTTGACAATGTCTGGAATGAAGCTATGGCGTGTACTGTAATGTTGACAAGAGCCTCATGAAGTCATTGCACAGTTCTACAATGACGCAAACAATGCACTTCCCCTGAACAGCCACAGGTGTGCACAAGGCCGTCTTCTCGTTCGCCTTCTGTTGAACACCTACCCTGAGAATACACAGCCAACAATAGTTCAGGACCTCAATGAAGTCTATGCTCCATGTCCACAGCAGGCGCGTTAATCCAATCTGAGAATACACAGCCAACAATAGTTCAGGACCTCAATGAACTCTATGCTCCATGTCCACAGCAGGTGCGTTAATCCAATCTGAGAATACACAGCCAACAATAGTTCAGGACCTCAATGAACTCTATGCTCCATGTCCACAGCAGGTGCGTTAATCCAATCTGAGAATACACAGCCAACAATAGTTCAGGACCTCAATGAACTCATGCTCCATGTCCACAGCAGGTGCGTTAATCCAATCTGAGAATACACAGACAACAATAGTTCAGGACCTCAGTGAACTCTATGCTCCATGTCCACAGCAGGTGCGTTAATCCAATCTGAGAATACACAGACAACAATAGTTCAGGACCTCAGTGAACTCTATGCTCCATGTCCACAGCAGGTGCGTTAATCCAATCTGAGAATACACAGCCAACAATAGTTCAGGACCTCAATGAACTCTATGCTCCATGTCCGCAGCAGGTGCGTTAATCCAATCTGAGAATACACAGACAACAATAGTTCAGGACCTCAGTGAACTCTATGCTCCATGTCCACAGCAGGTGCGTTAATCCAATCTGAGAATACACAGCCAACAATAGTTCAGGACCTCAATGAACTCTATGCTCCATGTCCACAGCAGGTGCGTTAATCCAAACTGAGAATACACAGACAACAATAGTTCAGGACCTCAATGAACTCTATGCTCCATGTCCACAGCAGGTGCGTTAATCCAAACTGAGAATACACAGCCAACAATAGTTCAGGACCTCAGTGAACTCTATGCTCCATGTCCACAGCAATCCAATCTGCTTTTCAATCCAGTCTCCCTGGGACAGTGAAGCAGAAACCCAGGGATTCCTGATCAGACAGGACAGAGCATCAAAGACATATTTTAGGCTGTTCATAATGAAAAGGCAAAGTTTTGGTGTTCCAACAGTAGCCATGACCATTAGGATGGAATGACAAACAGGACAGGCGGAACACAACAGTAGCCATGACCATTAGGATGGAATGACAAACAGGACAGGCGGAACACAACAGTAGCCATGAACATTAGGATGGAATGACAAACAGGACAGGCGGAACACAACAGTAGCCATGACCATTAGCATGGAATGACAAACAGGACAGGCGGAACACAACAGTAGCCATGACTATTAGGATGGAATGACAAACAGGACAGGCGGAACACAACAGTAGCCATGACCATTAGCATGGAATGACAAACAGGACAGGCGGAACACAACAGTAGCCATGACCATTAGCATGGAATGACAAACAGGACAGGCGGAACACAACAGTAGCCATGACCATTAGGATACAATGACAAACAGGACAGGCGGAACACGGAAAGTGTCTGGAGTCTATTCAGAGCAAGGGCAGCACTCAACGAAGGTCAAAGCGAGGCCACACAACAGACTGCGTACTTAACAACGTATATGGTCTGACAGCTAGCCACCCAGACGGATACTTCTGACCAACGACACCATCTCCATCAGGATGTTCTCGGAAAATTCTGAAGGCCAGATCAGTCAGCCCTGGGGAGGAAACTGTTGTGAACAGGGGAGGAAACTGTTGTGAACAGGGGAGGAAACTGTTGTGAACAGGGGAATTCACAGAGGGCAGATCCGTTCAACTCGTCCAAACTTCTAACATTAGGCGACAAGGAAGAGAAAAACATTAGGCGACAAGGAAGAGAAAAACTCCAGACTTGGCCTGGATATCCTGGCAAATGTCGTCATCTCTTCTGTCACTGCATCAACGTCCAGCTAAAATAAGACTCACCAGTCATGGTTGATGTTCATCCTGATGTATGGAGCAATTCCAGATGTTACTGTCATTAAGAGTGTTTGTACAGCGCCTACCCTCAGTTAGAGGCCAAGCTCAAAGGGCTTTACAATCCACGCTCTGGTCTACACCACGGGCTGCCTACTAGGGTGAAACCCAACTGAAGAGGTGTCTGCTGGCGCCACACTCAGTCGTGTCCCTTGTAATTCAGTCTGTATAAATTACACAGTATTTCTTCCCTGCAAAAAGAAAAGAAAAGAAAAAAAAAAGAAGACACAATCAATGTTAGGTAGGCACTCAAGGTCTGACCAGCACATTGGGTTAATGCGTGGGTCAGACATCTGCTAAGTCGTAGCCACGAGACCCTCTTCTTCAATTCTCTCATCTTAGTTGTTAATTCATTTATCCATCAGCTTGTGGTCTCAAAACTTAGCGGATCTGGTGTAGCGTCTATGGACTAGTCCTCAAGCAGTGACGCCTCCTTGATGAAACTGAAACTGAAACTCCAAGGAGGTGCATGCGACATGTTTATGGGTCACTATTCCAACACCTAAACTGGCCTCTTCCAAAAGTGGATGATGTGTCTCTAGTCCAACACCTAAACTGGCCTTTTCCAAAAGTTGATGATGTGTCACTATTCCAACACCTAAACTGGCCTTTTCCAAAAGTGGATGACGTGTCACTAGTCCAACACCTAAACTGGCCTCTTCCAAAAGTTGATGATGGGATTTTATGTGTGTGCAAGATTTTACGCATGCGTTTACAAATGAACCCTCAGTTTATAGTCTCATTCGAAGGACTTTTCGGGAATGGTGGCAGAATCAATTAAACCCCGATGGAAGAAAATCCGCCTGTACCGAAATGTGTCACTATTCGAACTCACTGTGTCACTGGAGATTCGAACTCGCAACCATAGCATCACCAGGATGACGAGTCCGGCGCCTTGCCAGTTAACTTATTCCGGCCCCCAATATTCCAGACCAAATGCCACAGGTCAGCTGCATGTCAGTTCACCGGCTGACCGACAACGCCCTCTCCTCACAGTCCTCAAATGCAGGGCATTACCCGACACTGGCGTGTGTACCGCCATGACTGCTAGTTCACCATCATTCTGCTGAAGGCCTGCAGTCAAAACTGGACGTTCCCTAGATGGACCGAAGATGGCCTGGATAGACACGACAATGACTGCTTCGACACCTCGACCTTGTGACTCGTGACTTCAAACAGGGAGATCCCCGACCTCCTGAGCCTCTTTAGTTATACTTACCACCTACAATTATACTGTAACGATCATCATTCATAAGCTTTCATGCTAACCACAGCTTAAAAATGAATTAGATTTTTTTTAAAAGGTGAAAAACAAAGGCAAAGAAAAGGTGGCTGGGAAAATGGGATTGATTCAAAATCAGCTCGAAACTCCATCGTACCGATAGCTCCCCTGCTCAATACGTCTCCTGTTCGATATTAACGTGTGTGTGTGTGTGTGTGTGTGTGTGTGTGTGTGTGTGTGTGTGTGTGTGTGTGTGTGTGTGTGTGTCTGAGTTTTAATTATAGTTTGGAAAAGATTTTCCTCTCGTACCTCCTCCCAACAAAACAAGAACTTGTTTTCGTAAAGGGCGGGAAGTAAAGAGCAGAAGGAGTATCGAGGAAGGGGGGGGGGGGGTTGTCGAGCAGGAGAATATTGGCCATGGAGAGAATCGAGCAGTGGGGTATTGAGCAGCGACAAGCAGAAGGAGTATTGACCTGGGGGAGCATCTAAGCTCCCATATGCAGACACACGCCATTCCCTGTGGAACATCTGTAACGTTTTCTGCCAGATGA
>CM031604.1:2817337-2827337 GCA_018398815.1 Conus ventricosus | reverse complement strand
AGAAAACTACCGGCGACAATGGTTGATGCGTGCGGCGACAATGGTTGATGGCACCAACACAACAGCAGAGAAAACTACCGGCGACAATGGTTGATGCGTGCCGGCGACAATGGTTGATGGCACCACACCAACAGCAGAGAAAACTACGGGGACAATGGTTGATGCGTGCCGGCGACAATGGTTGATGGCACCAACACCAACAGCAGAGAAAACTACGGCGACAATGGTTGATGCCACCATCATCAACAGCAGAGACAACTAACGGCGACAATGGTTGATGGCACAAACACCAACAGCAGAGACAACTACCGGCGACAATGGTTGATGGCACCAACATCAACAGCAGACAACTACCGGAGACGATGGCTGATGGCACCAACATCACAGCAGAGACAACTACCGGCGACAATGGCTGATGGCACCAACATCAACAGCAGAGACAACTACCGGCCAGAATGGTTGATGGCACAAGCATCAACAGCAGAGACAACTACCGGCCAGAATGGTTGATGGCCCAACATCAAGGAGTAAGGGAAAAAGGTGACCCAAACAAGGGCCAGACCTCACCGTCACGTTGAAGACAGGGAACAGACAGTGAGGCCCAGACTGCACGCGGTATGGGCACACAAGGGACCGACTGCACACAGTATGGACACACAAACGCCCAGACTGCACATAGTATGGACACACAAAGAGCCAGACTGCACGCGGTATGGACACACAAAGGGACGACTGCACACAGTATGGGCACACAAACGCCCAGACTGCACATAGTATGGACACACAAAGAGCCAGACTGCACACAGTATGGACACACAAAGGGACCGACTGCACACAGTATGGACACACAAAGGCCCAGACTGCACATAGTATGGACACACAAAGAGCCAGACTGCACACAGTAATGGACACACAAAGGACCGACTGCACACAGTATGGACACACCAAAGGCCCAGACTGCACATAGTATGGACACACAAAGAGCCAGACTGCACACAGTATGGACACACAAAGGGACCGACTGTACACAGTATGGACACACAAAGGCCCAGACTGCACATAGTTTTGGAACACACAAAGAGCCAGACTGCACACAGTATGGACACACAAAGGGACCGACTGCACATAGTATGGACACACAAAGGAGCAGACTGCACACAGTATGGACACACAAAGGGTCAGACTGCACACAGTATGGACACACAGAGGGTCAGACTGCACACAGTATGGAACACAGAGGGTCAGACTGCACACAGTATGGACACACAAGGGGCAGACTGCACACAGTAAAGGACACACAAAAGGGGCAGACGGCACACAGTATGGACACACAAAGGGTCAGACTGCACACAGTAGGACACACAGAGGGTCAGACTGCACACAGTATGGACACACAAAGGGCAGACTGCACACAGTATGGACAACACAAAGGGTCAGATTGACACAGTATGGACACACAAAGGGCAGACTGCACACAGTATGGACACACAGAGGGTCAGACTGCACACAGTATGGACACACAGAGGGTCAGACTGCACACAGTATGGACACACAGAGGGGCAGACTGCACACAGTATGGACACACAAAGGGTCAGACTGCACACAGTATGGACACACATTATGGACACACAGTAAAGGACACACAAAGGAGCAGACTGCACACAGTATGGACACACAAAGGAGCAGACTGCACACAGTATGGACACACAAAGGGTCAGACTGCACGCAGAATGGACACACAAAGGTCAGACTGCACGCAGAATGGACACACAAAGGGTCAGACTGCACGCAGAATGGACACACAAAGGGGCAGACCGCACACGTATGGACACACAAAGGGTCAGGGCTGCACGCAGAATGGACACATGAAGAGCCAGACTCCACACAGTATGGACACATAAAGGGTCAGACTGCACACAGTATGGACACACAAAGGCCCAGACTGCACACAGTATGGACACATAAAGGGTCAGACTGCACGCAGTATGGACACCAAAGGGCAGACTGCACACAGTATGGACACACAAAGGGTCAGACTGCACACAGTATGGACACACAAAGGGCCAGACTGCACACAGTATTGACAAATGGGGTAGACTGCACCAGTATGGACACACAAAGGGGCAGACTGCACACAGTATGGACACACAGTATGGACACACAAAGGGGCAGATGCACACAGTTAGGACACACAGTATGGACAGACAAAGGGGCAGACTGTACACAGTATGGACACACAAAGGGGCAGACTGTACACAGTATGGACACACAAAGGAGCAGACTGCACAAAGTATGGACACACGAAGGGCCAGACTGCACACAGTATGGACACACAGAGGGGCATAATGCACAAAGTATGGACACACAAAGGGCCAGACTGCACACAGTATGGACACAAAACAGGGGAGAATGCACAAAGTAAGGACACACAAAGGGGCAGAATGCACACAGTATAGACACACAGTCTGGACACAGAGTATGGACACACAGTATGGACACACAAAGGGCCAGACTGCACACAGTGTGGACACACAGTATGGGCACAGAGTATGGACACACAGTAATGGACACACAAAGGGGCAGACTGCACACAGTATGGACACACAGTATAAAACACACAAAAGGCCAGACCGCACACAGTATGGACACACAGAGGGTCAGACTGCACACAGTATGGACACACAAAGGGCCGGACCGCACACAGTATGGACACACAGGGGTCAGACTGCACACAGTATGGACACACAGAGGGTCAGACAGCACACAGTATGGACACACAGAGGGTCAGACTGCACACACTATGGACACACAAAGGGCCAGACAGCACACAGTATGGACACACAGAGGGTCAGATTGTACACAGTATGGACACACAAAGGGCCAGACCGCACACAGTATGGACATACCGAGGGTCAGACTGCACACAGTATGAACACACAAAGGGCCAGAATTTCACGCTGTATGGACACACAGTATGGACACACAAAGGGCCCGACTGCACACAGTGTGGACAACACAAGCGCCAGACTGCACACAGTATGGACACACAAAGGGGCAGACTGTACACAGTATGGACACACAAAGGGGCAGACTGCACACAGTATGGACACACAAAGGGCCAGACTGCACACAGTATGGACACAGAGTATGGACACAGAGTATGGACACACAACATGGACACACAAAGGGCCAGACCGCACACAGTATGGACACACAAAGGGCCAGACCGCACACAGTATGGACGCACAAAGGGCCAGACCGCACACAGTATAGACACACAGTATGGACACACAAAGGGCCAGACCGCACACAGTATGGACACACAAAGGCTCAGACTGTACACAGTATGGACACACAAAGGGCCAGACCGCACACAGTATAGACACACAATAGACACACAGAGGGTCAGACTGCACACAGTATGGACACACAAAGGGCCCGACTGCACACAGTATGGACACAAAAAGGGTCAGACTGCACACAGTATGGACACACAGAGGGTCAGACTGCACACAGTATGGACACACAAAGGGCAGACAGCACACAGTATGGACACACAGAGGGTCAGACTGCACACAGTATGGACACACAGAGGGTCAGACTGCACACAGTATGGATACACAAAGGGGCAGACTGCACACAGTATGGACACACAAAGGCTCAGACTGCACACAGTATGGACACACAAAGGAGCAGACCGCACACAGTATGGACACACAGAGGGTCAGACTGCACACCCGTATGGATACACAAAGGGCAGACTGCACACAGTATGGACACACAAAGGCTCAGACTGCACACAGTATGGACACACAAGGAGCAGACCGCACACAGTATGGACACACCCAAAGGCTCAGACTGCACACAGTATGGACACACAAAGGGCCAGACTGCACACAGTATGGACACACAAAGGCTCAGACTGCACACAGTATGGACACACAAAGGCTCAGACTGCACACAGTATGGACACACAAAGGCTCAGACTGCACACAGTATGGACACACAAAGGCTCAGACTGCACACAGTATGGACACACAAAGGGTCAGACTGCACGCAGTATGTACACACAAAGGCTCAGACTGCACACAGTATGGACACACAAAGGGCCAGACTGCACACAGTATGGACACACAAAGGGCCAGACAGCACACAGTATGGACACACAAATGACCAGACTGCACACAGTGTGGACACACAAAGGGCCAGACTGCACACAGTATGGACACACAAAGAGCCAGACTGCACACACATGGACACACAGTATGGACACACAAAGGGTCAGACTGCACGCGACATACAGTATGGACACACAAAGGGTCAGACTGCACGCAGTATGGACACACAAAGGGGAGACTGCACACAGTATGGACACACAAAGGAGCAGACTGCACACAGTATGGACACACAAAGGGCAGACTGCACACAGTATGGGCACACAAAGGGCAGACTGCACACACTTCGGGCACACAAAGGGCAGACTGCACACAGTATGGACACACAAAGGGGCAGACTGCACACAGTATGGACACACAAAGGGCCAGACTGCACATAGTATGGACACACAAAGGGCCAGACTGCACACAGTATGGACACACATGCCAGCCGGCCAACGCGCCCGTCAAAAACGCAAGTCAGAAATAAATGTTCGAGAGTAGGACGCTAACCCCGCGCATAAGCGCCATCCATGCACACACTTTGCGCCCGCTTCTCTTTAAGCCGCTTGCCGACGATTGATTGCCCATTCCGCATTTCGTCGGCTGGTGTTCGAGTCACAAACGTCAACATTGATCATCTTGTAGACATCGACCCCGAGAACAATCTAGTAAGATGTAATGAGAATCTGCCAGCTGTTTTCCACTTATCTCGTGTGTGGGGGCAGGTGTGTGTGTGTGTGTGTGTGTGTGTGTGTGTGTGTGTGTGTGTGTGTGTGTGTGTGTGTGTGTGTGTGTGTTGTGTGTGTGTGGAACGGCAGTGTGTGTGAACGGCAGTGTGTGTGGATGAGGTATGGGGTGATGTTCCTGTACTATGGCATTAGTTTACTTGATTTTCATCTTTGATTCTGATTCCGACCTGACAGAGTATAATCGTATTCTGTGTATATTTCCGAGGTACAATGAAACATGATGAGTGTATTTGTTGTTAAAACATGTGCTTTATTACTGATCTCGTAGAAATTTGTTCGTTGTTTCGTTTTCTACATGTTCAATGTTCTGTCCATTTTTTGCTGTTGTGTCGCAAGTGGCATAATTTCTTTGTTATAGTTTCTTTTGTCTTACTCAGGTTCCTAAGGGCAGCACTATGTTATACCCTGTCTGCAGCTGCAGTGTTACACAGTTCAGAACTCACTGCGGTGACTGATTTGGTTAGAGTGCTTTGAAATGGCGACTGAAATTCATCAACTCAGTGGTTGTGACAGTAAGGAATGTGCTGGAGATATGCCAGTTTCTTTTTTAATTGCACACAGATTTTTTAATTTGATTATTTATTTATTTATTTATTTATTTATTTATTTATTGATTTACTTATCTATTCATCTTTTTGGTGTGCCTGCCAGGCCTAAAAACATTGGATTTTATCTTTCTCCTTCTGTCTGTCTCAGTCTGTCTGTCGGCTTGTTTCTCGCTTTCCCTCTCAGATTCTCCCCTCCCCCATTTACTTATAGCGGTATGCAACACATCCCTCAGTTTTTGTTTTACCCTCACTCGTTTCAGGATTTTTTCCCCTTTCAACAAGCACTTCCTTGAAGTAAAAAAACCCACCACTTCCTTTGTGTTGTCACAGAGTAGTCCAATAACATTTTCTACTTTCCCATAAAACGCACCGTGGCTTTTCTTTTTCTTTTTTTTCTTTTTTTCAGACGCGGTTCTCCCCCCCCCCCTCCCCATCACCACACATTTTCTGAAGGGGAAAAACTACCCGGAATGAGTGGCAATGAGCGGGTGGGGGTGGTACCATCAAATGGCAAAACCTGGGAGACCCACAAAAGACGGCGGAGCCGCAGGCTGCAGCGAGGATGGCACGGCCCAGACCGACAATACCCGGCCCACACACCCTAATCTACCCGGCGTGAACCACGGAACGTCAGCCCCCGGAAAGAGCTGGGTGGGGGTAGCTCCCCTTTAATTTGTCCTTGAATTGCTGTTGTGAATCCCTCCCCCGAACCCCCTTTTTACCTCTGGTGGCTCCCACCCTTCCCTCCCTCCCCAACCCTGACGACCAGGGAGTAGTTAGTTCCCGGTGAAGGTAATGATGAAGAAGGAGGGAAGGGGGGGGGGGGAGGGATAGAGTAATGGGGGGAGCACAAAGAGGTGAGAGCGAGAGATGACGCGCGGGGGCTTATCGGGACCGATATCATGTCAAGGCAGTTGTGGACGTCAACTCCACTTGCGGGGCGCCCTCTAGCGGCCTGGCAGGGGCAGGTGATTGGCGGAGACACGTGGGGCAGGTAAAGGCTGCTCGACACTCCTCCCCCGACGTCCTATCTGTGACTGCATCTGTCAGAACCCCCACCCCTTCCTCCCCTCCTGCCCTGACCCCCTTTACAGGCAGCCGTCAGGACCTGCCGGGGGG
Organism: Conus ventricosus; assembly: GCA_018398815.1. NCBI lineage: Eukaryota > Metazoa > Mollusca > Gastropoda > Neogastropoda > Conidae > Conus > Conus ventricosus. The sequence goes on along the minus strand of CM031604.1, from coordinate 2,820,764 downwards.
CTGTCAGAGCTGGTCAGGATGGGGGGTTGTCACCCGCCACACCGCTCACCCGTGACGGTGCAGTCAGCAAGGCGTGAAATTGGTCACCCCCTTCTTCCCCTCGGCTGTCTTGGCTTCTGTGCTGTCGTCAGTGCAACAGCTTGAAGATGACGGGACTTGGAGTGGCATCCGCTCTTCACTGGCACACCTGACCGTGTGTCAACGTCACGATGAGGACCTGAAGACGGCTTGACGTCTGAGTAGGTGAAGGCAGAACACTGACTATGACGGGGACTGGAGTGCGATCGCATACTGACGGACCGACAGGCTGGGTAAAGGTGACGGCGATGAGGGTGACACTCATGGTGACATCGACATGAACTGACTGTGAGGGTGACACTCATGGTGACATCGACATGAACTGACTGTGAGGGTGACACTCATGGTGACATCGACATGAATTGACTGTGAGGGTGACACTCATGGTGACATCGACATGAACTGACTGTGAGGGTGACACTCATGGTGACATCGACACGAATTGACTGTGAGGGTGACACTCGTGGTGACATCGACATGAACTGACTGTGAGGGTGACACTCATGGTGACATCGACATGAACTGACTGTGAGGGTGACACTCATGGTGACATCGACATGAATTGACTGTGAGGGTGACACTCATGGTGACATCGACATGAATTGACTGTGAGGGTGACACTCATGGTGACATCGACATGAACTGACTGTGAGGGTGACACTCATGGTGACATCGACATGAATTGACTGTGAGGGTGACACTCATGGTGACATCGACATGAACTGACTGTGAGGGTGACACTCATGGTGACATCGACATGAATTGACTGTGAGGGTGACACTCGTGGTGACATCGACATGAATTGACTGTGTAGACAGCACTGAACAGACTTTGATGCTGATAATCATCACGATGATGATTGTGCTCAACTAATAAAACCTAGAATGATTGTGGTGGTAGTGATGACGATAGTTATCATGATGATGGTAGTGATGACGACAGTGATCATGATGATGGTAGTGATGACGATGGTAAAGATATGCTGACGATGACGATGACCAGCATGATAATATTCATGATGCCTGAGCTGACATGGAATAACATTGCTGGAGAAAAAAAACAAAACACGGTGATGATGATGATGATGATGATGATGGTGATGGTGATGATGGTGATGATGATGATACTGGGGTTATACTCATCGGATTGGGAGACAGTACGTAACTGATTATATTGCCTTGTGATCTTATAAATGGTATAGTGCTCATAGCAATGATGATGATGATGATGATGATGATGATGATGATGATGATGATGATAATATTAAGTATATTGACAAGTGATTGCAGTGCTAAATTAAACAGGGGATAATGACGACATCGACGGTAATAATGATATTGGTAACGATGATGACAACAGCCGTGATGATAACATGGTGGCACTGTAGAATGGCCATGTAATCGAAAGACCAATCAATGACAGTAATAGCTGCCATGTGATCTTATGAATGGTGTAGTACTCATAGCAATGATGATGATGATGATGATGATGATGATGGTGATGATGATGATGATGATGATGATGATGGTGATGATGATGATGATGATGATGATGATGATGATGATGATGATGATGATGATGATGATAGCATGGTGGCACCGTGGAATGGCCATGTAATTGAAAGACTGATCAATGACAGTGATAGCTGCAATGACAGGGAAATGTTTTTTTTTTGGGGAAAATCTCATCGATGCTGTTAGCACGACCAACACAAACGATCACTAGGGAGACGTACCTCTCCAATGTTAGAAGGATCAACGCTCACAAACCTTAGAACATGCTTCTTCATTACTGTTTGAAGGATCACAGCTCACAAACCTTAGAACATGCTTCTTCATTGCTGTTAGAAGAATCGAAGCTCACATAAAAGTTTCTGAACATTTAAAACCGACAGTTTGGGGACACGCTCCCTCGATGCTGTTAACACAATCAAAATTTACAGTTCTGGAACACATCTCCTCAATGCTGTACACAAAGCACACAAGCACCAGCCACCGTGCTGAAATGGTCAGCGTCGAAGACTCCGGGTGGGAAGCTTTGGGATGGCTACCCACCAGAATCATTTGATCTGTGGGATTTTTCTGCCCGACCAGTTCCTACCCAGACCTCAGTTTGCTGTACTCTCAACCGTGGCACAGACGAGTTTCACCAACTTCATGGGTGCGTCTCTGAGAATGTTGCTCAAATTTCTTGACTAACACTGCAGGTGTCTCTTTCTCTCGGACCTGGTTGACGTCGACATAATGTCATGAAAGGAAACGTCAAATGCAGCCTAATCGTACAGTCTCAGACATCAATGAACATCCATAGCGTCACCATCATCCTCATCCTCATCAATCAGCATAAAAATGGTACGAAATTCTGTGGCCCACTCTCAAGGTGACCTCAGTTCTGATGATTACTCCACGTCTGTGTCCTTGGTTTGGTTCTGTCTGGGTCTCCGGTATATGCAAATTCATGGGCACTGTCGCTGGACGGTGGCGATGACGCCCTCCGGAGGGAGGGCTCACTCACGCTGGCCAACTCGGCGACTGGCAATTATTGTCGTCAGAAGGGAGCTTAGTAAGAGCTGTCTTGGGTAAGTTGGACAGGAACAGACATCACTGAACACCACCCAAGTCATCTGGCAGTAGTGCAGCGTCTGCTCTTCTGAGATGCTTCATGACGACTTGACATTGACTGCTCCTTGTTGACTGCCGTTACCAAGGCTGTGGCGAGACGGACCAGGTTGTGGCTGTAGACAGGGGACAGGACTGTGGCTGTAGACAGGGGGCAGGGCTGTGGCGAGACGGACCAGGTTGTGGCTGTAGACAGGGGGCAGGGCTGTGGCGAGACGGACCAGGTTGTGGCTGTAGACAGGGAACAGGACTGTGGCTGTAGACAGGGGACAGGGCTGTGGCTGTAGACAGGGGACAGGGCTGTGGCGAGACGGACCAGGTTGTGGCTGTAGACAGGGGACAGGACTGTGGCTGTAGACAGGGGACAGGGCTGTGGCTGTAGACAGGGGACAGGGCTGTGGCGAGACGGACCAGGTTGTGGCTGTAGACAGGGAAAAGGACTGTGGCTGTAGACAGGGGACAGGCTGTGGCTGTAGACAGGGGACAGGGCTGTGGCTGTAGACAGGGGACAGGGCTGTAGCTGTAGACAGGAGACAGGGCTGTGGCTGTAGACAGAGGACAGGGCTGTGGCTGTAGACAGGGGACATGGCTGTGGCTGTAGACAGGGGACAGGGCTGTAGAGAGGGGACAGGGCTGTGGCTGTAGACAGGGGACAGGGCTGTGGCTGTAGACAAGGGACAGGGCTGTGGCTGTAGACAGGGGACAGGGCTGTGGCTGTAGACAGGGGGCAG
>CM031604.1:2787337-2812337 GCA_018398815.1 Conus ventricosus | reverse complement strand
GTTCAGCAGCGAACACGACTCCAACAACTACGATCGCAATTCATCATCATCATCATCATCATCACATCATCGTCATTATCCTCATCACAATCACCACCACCATCATCATCAGTGTCATCGCTATGGTTACTGTTGTTGTTGTTGTTGTCGTCGTTGTCGTTGCTTTTTTGCTTTCGTCGTGTGTAGGACCTCCAACCCTAGGGTGGAAGCCCCTGGCTGTCGGTGGGGGCTGTAAGCGCCCTCGCACCCCCCCCCCCCCCGCCCCTCCTCCCTCCCCCGCCCCCCCCCATCCCCCAGCCTGCTAATGAAAGGGGTGACTGACTGTAGGGGCGTGAACAGGAATGCAGCCCGGCCTGCATGCACACAATTAAGGCGCGTCGGGTTCAAGAGGGACCGCCGCTAAAGTCCACCTTGATCAGATTACCAGCCCCCTCTCGGGGAGGATATGACAGCAGCTGACGCGCCCCATCTTGAGGAGGGGGGGAGGGGGAGGGGGGAGGGGCACAATGCGCCGCTCAAGTGGGCCAGAAAAAACGAACAGGAGAAAAAAAAAAGGAAGAAACAAACAAAGAAAAGCAGAGGAAGAAGGAAAGAAAGGAAGGAAGAAGGAATGAAAAAGAAAAAAAAGGGCGCAACAAGCTGTCATCTCCACTTGAGCGACGCATTGAACCAGAGAGTAATTTGCTCACCGCAGCGATAATCACACCGCTCCAGGTATTGAGAGAGAGAAGAGAAGATAGGAGAGAGAGAGAGAGAGAGAGAGAGAGAGCAGAGAGAGAGAGAGAGACAGAGAACAGAGAGAGAGAGAGAGACAGAGAGAGAGAGGAGAGACGAGGATGAGAGAGGAGAGAGAGAGACGGGGGAGGGGGGTTGAGGCATGAAGGGGGCACAACACGCTACACTGAAACCCACCCCCCCTCAATCCACCTTTTCCCCCACCAAACAAACAAAAATCTTCAAATGACCGCCGGTATGGAATCTCAAACACACCCACGGTATTAAAGACGTGGTCTCCCCGAGTTTTTCGTGTCGACTGGTAAACGCTCTTGCGGCATTGATGACTCGCTGGCCTAACCCCTCCTCCCCTCTCCTCTCTCTTCCATCACTATCCACCCCTACAACTCTATCTCTCTTTTCCCTTTTTCTGCTTGCTTAAACGTGTCTTGGTCAAATTCTCGGCTTTAAAAAAAAAAAAACCCAAACCTAAACATCCACCCACAGCGAAAATATCGGTTTAAATGGCCCTGTTACATTTTAATTTAGCTGTACACTTCAAACTCAAAAGGACAGATTCTATTAACTGTGTTGTTACAACCACGGGGGAGCCGGCCACCCACCGTAATTTAGCCGCGGGAAGTTTCCGGCTTAACAACGAAAACTGGTCTGGCGGTGATGTTGCTGTGGGGGGTGTAACTGATTCATGTGATCCAGGCAGGACACTTGGCGACGTGCATTCCCTGCTTGACAGAGGATTCATCACAGATGTCAACAAAACAACTGTCAGTTCAAACAGAAATAATAAAACTGTTGTTTCGGCTGTTTTTCTGGATCAAGTTTTTTTTTTTGATCGTACGTTCGGCTAAATGTCTCAGCTTTTAGTTTCATGATATATTGCATTGCTATGATCAAGGATTTTCCATAGGTCCATGTTGTGCGGAAAGTATGCTCGACACGGATGTCATAAAAGTTCTCTGTATAAGGCAAATTAGTCGCCCCAGGGGCTGACTTTGTTCGGTCAGGCCGTTGGGATTTTTTATGACATAACCAGATAGTCACGGAGGGCTCTCTTTTCTTACTGCCTATCAAAAACCAATCTATATTGACAAAAACAATAGTTTGCAAGGCCACTTTCTACTGTCAGCCAAAGACTTTCTATGACAAAGCCAATTAGTTGCCTAGGCTAATTTCTATGTCAGCCAAGACTTTCTATGACAAAGCCAATGAGTTTGCCTAGGCTCAATTTCTTACTGTCAGCCAAAAACTTTTCTATGACAAAGCCAATTAGTTGCCTAGGCTCAATTTATACTGTCAGCCAAAGACTGTTCTATTACAAGCCAATTAGTTGTCTAGCTCAATTTCTACTGCCAGCCTCCAGAGACAGCACTGGGAACTTTGTCTGCTGTTGTTGTTCCAGGTTGATGGACGAACATTGTCTTACTTGGACCCTTGAGGTTGGGATCACCCAGATCTTTGATCTTTCAAAGTCATGGAGTTAGTTGCTTCATTCTGTGCACAAGGAGTTCAGATGAACCTGGATCTCTTTTAAGCCAAATTATAAACTGTCATGACCGATCCTTTTTTAGTCTTGCAGATCTTTTTAAATCTTTAACAGTTGTTGATAAAAGAAGGAAAGAGGAAAACTGAGCTCTATATACGCTTTTTGTGATACGCCACAGTAACACCTGTGTTTGTCCCTCTTACCTTGTTTTTTTCTGCGATATAGATAATCACCACATTATGTACGATGATTTTTTTCTTTTATTTCTTTCAAGAATTTTACTTACGCCATAAAAAATCGAAAGAGGAGTTCGGTTATTTTTGTTCCTTTCAAAAAATTGACAAAAGGCAACGAACAGCTTCTGTTTTTATTTACATTTACTGTTTTGACGGATCGTCGGTATAAAGGCATGCATTGTTAATAGTGGAATGACCATTTTAAAACCAAAACAAAAATCCTGTGTGACGCTCATTGTGTATGTTATTATGTCTACAGTTCGTATTACAATAATAAATCAATGAATGTAATAATGATCCACTCTTTACAAAATATAAATCACTGAATGTATTAATGGGATGACTCATTCTTTACAAATAAACATTCACTGATGTTATTAGTACTCATTCTTGGTAATTGAAACATTTATATATTTTAATACGTATTATCCGCACCCCTCCTCTTTCCCCTCCCCTACCACAAAAATAAGTGGGGTAAAAGGACTTGGAGAGAGAGAGATAGAGAGAAAGAGAGAGGGAGAGAGGGAGAGAGAGGGAGAGAGAGAGGAACAAAAACGCTCGTCCCTTAGCAGCCAATTTGATATGGAAAACTCTGTTTTGGACAATGCAATATCGCTCGACATGTCACGACACGACCACGGGGACACAGTACAATATCCACAATACATAATACACGGAGTTTATCTTCTCCTAGCTGCGTCCACCCCCCCCCCCCCCCAGAAGGTAGATTCAGATAAAGCATGGATATGGGGGTGGGGGGGGGGGGGGGGGTTGGAGGAGGGGGATGCCGAGAGCTCATAGTTCTTTGGGCCGCACAAAGGTTGTCCAGGCTTTGCATGCTCCGTGCTTCAGTGGCCTGGCCCACTTGACACACTTCAAGATGGTCTGGGCGAGGAGGACACGAGTGATGCGTGATTATGGGTGAAGAGACGAGAGGTCAGTAGGGATTAACCAGGTGGGATAGTTTGACGAAAAAAAAACCCCGAGAAGAGAGAGAGAGAGTGAGGGAGAGAGAGAGATGAGAGGAGAGAGGCAGAGAGAGGAGAGAGAGAGACAGGAGGACAGAGACAGAGGAGAGAGAGAGAGGTGTTATTTTATCACAAAAATTTAAAGCCTTGCTCAACAACAACAATAAAACCAACAACATCGACGACAAAAGGGAGTTATGAATACACATACCTCATGCACCCCCCCCCCCTCCACACACCACACACCACCACACTCAAGCACACACAAACACAGAAGGAAGACAGACAGGACAAGAAGACGACACACACACACAACACAACACACACACACACCCCACCCGCACACCACACACACACACAACCACACACACCTCCACACACATCAAACACACACCACACACACGTTCTAACATACATAAACTACCAAAACAACAGCTCTACGCTCATGTTTGCAGTTCTAAGGCGCGCGAAAAGGTTTGAAGAGACTGCTATGTTTTGAAAATATAGAATGTGATTCCTGTTTAAAAAAATAAAGCAGGTTTTTCAAAAGTCGGTCAACAAATCTTTAGTCTAAATCTAAAAATACAATATTGAGAAATAGTTCGGCTCGTCGCAAATGTGCATTAGTAACAACTGATTTTTTGATACACCAAGCACGGACAAGAATGGCGATCTCGGATTATATCACTGGAAAAAATTATAGTACTGATTTAATCATGATGATGATTTTATGCGTATGGATGGAAGCGAGTGTGATAAGAGAAACACGCCCTCACGCTGTTGAATTAGACCAGACAGTTGTTATTAGAATACTCAGTTCCAGGCGTTGATATATGACAATTAACGGGTACGGTAGATATTAGACAAAATTCCGGGTTCGGGTGATATATGGACATAAATAGGGTTACGGTTTGATATAGGACAAATAACGGGGTTTACGGTTGCTATATGACAAAATAACGGGTTATTAACGGTTGGATATATGACAAATAACGGGTTACGGTTACCGTAGACAAATAAACAAAACAAAACACAAATGAATGCTGACTTATGATCAAAAATGGCTCTCAACCTCAGAAAGAAATCCGTTTTTTTTTCAACTGGGCAAAACTGTCCTCTAGAACAAGTCTTCATATCTTTGGGGGGTTTATGTTAGGATCACAGTTGGCTCGAAGGTCAACACACGGGGTAGACTTATTGACATTTACGGACGAGAGCATGTAAAACTGTTGTACTTTTCGAAAGTCATAACAAGCAAAGAGGACAAAGTTGTCAGCTCAGTCAGCTATCTTTGTAAATCCTTTGATATGATCTAAAGAGTTAAAAACACATGCAACAAAAAAAACTAAGTGTTTTAGGGCGCCAACATACTTGAAAAGCTCCAAATTCAAATATAGGGGGTTAAAAATGGCCTGAAGTCTCCTAACACTTGTTTCATGCTTAGCAATTGTAACGAAGCTTGATTTTATTCATTCGATGGAAAACAGAAAAAATTGCCTGCCACGAAATTTTTATGTAATATGCATATTCATTCAGTATAATTGAAACAGAGATATACTATACATATTTGGACACTGATTTTGCAAATCGACCAGTCCATTTTTTCTCTCAGCTAATGTTTGCCCAGCTTCCACATTGATGCTGTAAATAAATTTTGAAGTTAAAAACTTTTGGAAAGGATCCTCCACCATGAGATTCCTCCTTCAATCCAATACCAGGTCTGGGAGCTTCGAAAGCCAGGTTTCGCAGCTCTGTAATACACAGTGAAAAAATACGGATGATATTAATAGTAATTTAATAAAAAGTAATGTCACATATCGCTCATTGAATGAAAGCTTCAAAATGATTTAAGAGTAAACTCCTGATGCTCAAAAATAGAAGAAAAAAGGTAGGTTGAGCATTTAAATAGCCGAAACTTAAGATGAAAATCATTTCATTTGGATGAAAAAAAATCAAGTCTTTACAAACCGGACTTGTTTGATTTGATGGCTTTAAAGTTTTTGCAAGGTGTACTTTCAAAGCCTACTCAAGAGCTGAGTTCGAGGTCAGTTTCCCAGGTTGTAACATTCTTTGAATTAACAAAAACAGACCTGAAAATAGTAATCAAAATGACTCATTTCATTTACACTTTGGCTACGGATGTGATTACTCTCTGCGATGTTCCCAGTTCATTGGGCTCCTATTTTCTTTTTTTAAGTTGAATGAGCAGCGGAGTGTGGGACATAGTTTTCTTTACAATTTTGTTCAGCTTGTCTTTCATTAGTAGTATAAAGAAAATCATACTTTGATATTTAATATATGCTTGGAGAATCGTGTCAAAGTAAACTGTAACTGTTATGGCAATAAACCACAGAAAAACAGTCAACATTCTTATACAAGCAGGAAAAAGATATATCAACAGAACACATTTGTTCACATGTAGATGGAAACATTGACAGTTTCAAGCCTCTGGTGTTTTGATTAAATTTTATGGATCGTGACGGTCTCCGACGCTCCCCCTCGTAATTAAAAATATGATTTTCATATTCAGGGATGCAGGGGGTTATAGACAGAGTATTTACGCTTTCTCAGACAAAATGCGCTCTCGCATAGGCACACGCCACTTGTCACTCACATCGGGCCGCCAAAGGTGAGGGAACCATTAACATTCATAGAAAATCATCAAACTTATTTAACTGAACTTCGAGCCCCCACCCGTCACTACACATCTCAAACTTTCTGTATTCAATACATCACATGTAAACAGCTTACAGGGACAATTCATAAAATCGCATCTCCTGTTCTTCAGTTGTTCTTACTTAGCCGGGAAAGACAATGTTCACTACTTCTGTTTGCACACTTATAACCTTTACGAGCAAATAAACGTCATAACTTGGACACATTCTTGTTGACCGTTCAGGTTTCTTTCATCCCACTGTGCGACTACGAGTTGAAGGCTGCCACACCGTTTGTGTCTCACGGTTTGGACAATCCCAGTTGGGGGGACTACTGGCAACGTAGCTTGTGTCCACCCCCTCGCACTGAGTCTCCCGGGGAATCCACCACCACTTCGCCTTCTAACAGAATGGGCTCCTGTCGGCCTCTCCCACAGGGTCTTCTCGGCTGCAAACACCCCCACCGTTGTCTGGCAGATCCCTGCTAGCCCCCACAGGTTGAATCGTCTTGCTGGGTCGACCGTCACCCACACGGGAGACCAATTTCTTTCGTTCGTGGCTCCGGAGGCTACAGCAACCTCACTGTCTTACGTCCCACCAGGAGACAACAAGGCCGACAGCTAACTCTGCTTCACGCTGTTATTTTCTTGTGAGCCCTCAGCAAGACGGGCGAGTTTCAACTTTCCCTTAAGTGAGTCACCACTTCCTGGTTTTCCAAAGCACCTTATATTTCGTTCTCAAAGAAAAGAGAGAACCCGAGTTAAACTGCTCCAACCAAATGGTATCACGGCTCACACACATCACACGATTTGTACCAATAAATCCCCAAGTTATTTTTTTTCCGCCATGGAATCGCTAGTTCAACCTAACACATAAACACACACACCAACGGCTGCTTAGCGACAAAACAAAAGACTTGGGCACCCAGTGGGTTATGCATAACCTCCTATTTCAAACTCATGTTCGTCTGCCCCCAAGCTACCATTGTAACTAACAGCCTGGATCCCCTCTCTACCAGCAGGCCTGGGATGCTTCATAGTATTTATACTCTATAGACAACAAGGCGCAAATACCACTCGATAGGCCGCAGCCTTTCATTCATTCCTCAGAACAAGGCGACTGAATGGTCGCTGTACTCTGCGGCAGGGCTGACGGTCACCTTCCCGTGGACGGTCACACCTGACACGTTAGACCTTTCCTCAGGCCCACTGGAGAAACCCAGAGTGAATAAGCCAGCCAGTGGTCGGGGATTGGACACTCCTCTACCCAGGACCGGGGTCGGCAACTCCTTGTCATATCCCTTGGAATGCAAACCACTTCCCAGCACTCTCCCTCCTTCCAGTATACGACAGGGGTAGCCCCCTGGTTGATGCCTGAATTCGCCACTTGCAGACCCAGGGAACGTGCTCCCCAAACACATCCAATACCTTTAATTTGCCTAATGCTCGAGAACCTTCGGGCCGACTCCATTACACCCCCGTATCTAAGAATGTTGTCAATCTAACATTGTCTCCAGGACGTATGTTCTCAGATTTGGAAAAAAAACATCTCAGTTGCCATGGGGCGATATAACAGTTTGCTTATACCGATGTTCAGACTCACTTCCTTCATACATCTCTTAACATGTAATGTACCATTAAAAAAAACCAATAAATTTCAATTAGATTTAATCCTTAGATCACTCTTTTGGTCAGTCATAAACAACGGTGCACACATTTATAACTCTAAACTTGGCCACATATAAATAACAAACTCTCTTTTAAGCATTAGCTCTCAGCATGTCCATACATATTAATTTTCTTACATTTCAATTCTAATTTGCACATAAACCCATGTTTACCACAAACATCATTTCATGGTGTGTGGGCCCAGCCTACTTAACATCAAAATCAATTTCAGGCGTGTGGCTACAATACACAAGACAACATTCAAATTCAGGCGTGAGGGCCCACAAATCTGCTCACCACGAGTATCACACCCATATGCAAATCAATCAATTTATCCTGATTTCCACAACAAAAGGACATGTTATCACTTTACTGATTCGTGAGCAAGACAATCTTAACAAAATAGATACCAACCAGAAAAATGAATATCATTAAACACGTGAGCATGGATAACCCCGCCCAGAATGGGCTTGACAAGGCATATTGACAGATAATCATCAATCAAAAAAAAGGAAAAATAATACATGATCATAGTACTTCGACCCCGCCTATATGGGCAATCAAAATCAATAACAGAACTGGCCAGGCTACATCCATTTTACATGTTGCTTGTCCGTAACAGATGAATGCTCACTACCCCACCACAAGCACAGCAGCCGTAGGCATTGGTCTACCATTGTTCCGGCTTTCTGTTGTTCACACTACAATGCAAACACCAGGGAGGCCATTACTCAACCTTGACCTACTTCCTGCCCCTCTCAATCTTGACCGCCGTTTGTGGCTTCGCCAATAGTACCTGGAGCAAGATAATTTGCGCGTTCCAGGGGCTTTAAATGAGAGTCCAGCGCACTTTCACACAATTTTAGTCCTTAAAGGTGCGCGTTGAAATTCTGCGCGTTCCTCTTGTTGCCTGTCGCACCCATTCAACTGCGACGACGTCATCTCCCCTTTCAAAATGTTATGAGTTGAGCCCTCACTCATCACTATCCGAACGATTTTCCTTCTCTCTGAGGAAATTCCTTGGTTCGAATCCGCTCATGGCCTATGCCATTACTTTGAGGAGCCTTATTTTACTTTACCCTTTCCTGACACTGGTTATCTGCCCCTTTGAGCTGAATGTCCTTGGCATTTCCTAACGGTAGTGGTTCACCTCGACCTTCTGGCCATGCGTTATTACTGCCACCCTGGTTCCCAACCCTGCTGCGGGGTCCAGTTACTCTGTGGTCCATCTTGGCCCGACCCTGGGTGGTCCGCACCGTGGGCTCCTACATTTCTGGGACTGCCGCTTGCCTCGGCAATGCCAACAACTTTTGGGAAACCACCACGTACGGCCCCACCATGGCCCTCGGCACCGGCCTCGTACGGCCACTCCATGGCCTACGGCCACCGCCCCCACACGGCACTCCATAGGCCTAAGGCACCGCCACTAAGACCTATTTCATGGTCCATGCATACCACCATTGGCCACTTCATGGCCTACACTAGCTCACTGCTAGCGGCGAGTGTGCACTCCAACTGCGTTCTGTTTATTTACTACCCTTCACTGCCCTTGACTTTCCCCACTTGACTAGCTGCCTGGTAGGCCTTCGGGGTTGAGTATCCTACCCCCTAACAAAGCTGGATAGGGAAGATTGTTTTGCACTGCTGCAGTGAGGAGTACTCTGACAAAACCTGTCTCTTACTTTGACACGGGACAAGGTAGCCGATTTAAATTTCTTTCCATCTGCATATCGCTCGCAGGTGGTTTCACGTTTATAGTCTTGTCTCTTCTCCAAAAACCGGCTCTACCATTGCCGCTAGTGTCTGTCCTGTATCTAACAAACATGGTCTCCGGTTCCATTTACTCCTGCCTAGTAGTTGGTGGGTTGGCACCCTGCCTTCCTGTTGAGTTGTTTCAACAGCAACAACTGGAGTGTATCTGTCTCGGCTACAGTTCCTTAGGGCGATTGGGTCCCTCTAGCCCGCACTTAAAACAAAAGCGATCCTTCATTGGCATCGTCGTGGGTTCCATGGTTCCCTAGGGGCCTAGGGGGCTGCTCGATCGCAGTTTCACTCTTTGTTGTAGGGAGTCGGCATTTTACTTCCCTTGAACCGTTGGTTGGGGTGTTATGGGACGACTGGTTTTGAATCCCTTCACCACAATTTACGATGCATCATGGGCAGATTATAACCCTGTCTGAACTTTCACTTAACTCCCTCTAAACTTCTAATGCTCTTTCCGCCAAGGAATACTGTGAGTCACTGCCGGACCAAGTGGAGAGAATTTGCTGCCTTGCGATTCTCTCCCTCAAAGATTCAAAAAAGTTTTGTTCGATGTTCCCTAAACCTAACATTTGTCAAAGAGAAAGCCCTAAGCGATAGAGGAAAATGTTACGTGCGTTTCACTGATTTACGAAACGGTTTTTCTGAACATTTCCTAATTCTATCGGCCGGTTACTTGATTCCTCTGAAACAAAACATCGCGCACCGGACGCATAATTCTGTCATGTTTTTCGGTGGTGGTAAGCAGAAAAAAAAGCATCCCTAGCTTTGGGTGTCAGCAGCGCAGACAAATTGTGGCCCACCGTTCTTCGGGGATAGCCTTGATTTTGGCAAACCTTTTCAAATGCGAATGACGTCTTCTAAAAATGGTTCCGGGATTTATCATCGAACCTGGCTTTTGATCAAGGGACTGACATGTGGTGCAAAGTTCACTTGAGGTTTTGCGTCCCACGTTCCGTTCTTTCTCCAATTTTTTAATTTTTTCTACTCCAAACTGCTTATCTTCTCTCGTCTCGCTCCTCTCTTTCCTCCTTATCCCTTTCTCTCTCTCTTTCCGTTCTCTTTCTCTCTCCTCTCTTTCCCGTTCTCTCTCCTCTTTTTCCCGTCTCTCTCCTCTTTTTCCCGTTCCTTTCTTCTCTCCTCTTTTTCCCGTTCTTCTTCTCTCTCCTCTTTTTCCCAGTTCCTTTCTCTCTTCTTCGTTTTCCCCGTTCTCTTTTTCTCTCTCCTCTTGTTCCGTTTTCTCTTTCTCTCTCCTCGTTTTCACCCTTTTTTCTTTTCTTCTCTGTTATTTCAAGGCTCCCTTTGTTAGTTTTCTGTGCCTCGATTACAGGGGCCATGTTCTCATCTTTACTTATGACTTCAGGGTTCTGGTTTTTTGTCCTAAAGCTTTTCCTTCTCTATGAGGTCCATCTTTTTGCAGCGGACATTGTTCTCAGCACCCTATTCAGTCGACATTTATGAAGCTTATCTAACCTCGATCAGTAGTTATTACAACCACAGTATTAGCGAGTTATCCTCACGATCACTTGTAAATAAGCGATCAATATAGTGGTGCTACACTCAATCAACCTCAAACAGCACCATATCTGCTAGTTCAATTACAAGGCCGAGTCATGAAAAAAAAAGATCCAAATCATTCAACACTTGCTTACTCGTCTTTCCAGGTTAGAAATAAAATATATGGTTTTCCACAAGTACGACAAATTCAAATCCCTTGCAAATTTGAACTAAAAACCCAGAATCAAATTCCACTATGGCTCATTTATGTTTCATCCCGGACGACAGGCCCCCAATTTGTGAAGGGTCTCCGGACGCCTCCCCCTCGTAAATTAAAAAGATGAATTTTCATATTCAGGGATGCAGGGGGTTATAGAAGAAGTTTATTACGCTTTCACAACCAAAATGCGCTCTTCGGCATTAGGCACACGCACTCTGTCACTCACTTCGGGGCCGCACAAAGTGACGGAATAATCCAATAACATTTCATAGAAAGCATCTAAACTTTTATTTAACTTGACTCCGAGGCCCCCCACCCGTCATACACTACACAACTATCGGTTTTCATACAACAATGTAAACAGCATAAACAGGGACAATTTTCATTTAAATCGCATCCAATGTTCGTCAGGTTGTTCTAGGAAAGGGACAAGGTTTCACTATTTGTTTTGCACACTTTATAACCCTTACGAGCTAATAAAGTCCATAACTTGCCAGCATTCCTTGGTTGACCTGTCAGTTTCTTTCATCCCCACCTGTGCGATTTCGAGTTGATGCTGCCAACCGTTGTGTCCTCCCGATTGGCCAAATCCCAGTTTGGGGGACACTGGCAAAAAACGTAGCTTGAGTCGAACCCTCGCATGTGTCTCCGGACTCACCAACTTCGCCCTCTCCACGAAAAGGGCGCCTGTCGGGCCTCTCCACAGGTCTTCTATGCTGCTAATCACCCCACCGTTGTTCTGGCAGTCCCTGTCTAGGTTCCACATGGTTTGACACGTCTTGTGTCGGACCGTCCCCACACGGGAGGAAAATTCTTCTCGTCGTCGGCTCGAGGTTACAGCAACCTTCCAATGGTCTTACGTCCCCACCAGGAGACATCAAGGCGACAGGCTAACCTCTGTTCACTCTGTATTTTCTTGAGCCCTCAGCAGACGGGCGTGTTTCACTTTCCCTTAAGTGAGTCACACACTTTTGGTTTTTCCAAGCACCTTTATATTCGATTCAAGAAAGAGAGAACCCGAGTTTAAACGGGTCAACCAATTTGGAATCCGGCACCACACTCACACGATTTGTACCAATAAATCCCCAGTTATTTTTATTCCGCGAATAGGAATCGCTAGTCACCTACACATACACTACACACCCACAGCTGCTAGCGCCAACAAAGGACTTGGGCACCAGTGGTTACTGCCCTAACCTCTATTCAAATCATTGTTCGTTTCCCCAAGCTTACCCATTGAACTAACAGCTGGACCCTCTTTCCACGCCATGACTGTTGCTTCTCGTATTTATACCTCTATAGACATCAAAGGAGCAAAC
This sequence comes from Conus ventricosus, assembly GCA_018398815.1. Classification (NCBI taxonomy): domain Eukaryota; kingdom Metazoa; phylum Mollusca; class Gastropoda; order Neogastropoda; family Conidae; genus Conus; species Conus ventricosus. The sequence continues at coordinate 2,799,797 of CM031604.1, read as the reverse complement.
CCATTCGATTGGGCGCGCCTTCCATTCTTTCCTTCAGAAACAAGGACGGACTTGATTGGTCGCTGTACTCTGCCTTGGCGGCTGTCGGTCACCTTTCCGTGGACGGTCACCTGACACGATGCTTTCTTCAGGCCCACTGGAGAACCAGTGATTAGCCAGCCCGTGTTCGGACGGACAACTCACTACCCAGGGGGGACCGGCAGGTCGGCAACTCCTTGTCAATATCCCTTGGACATGCGAAACATTCCTGCACTCTCCCTCAGTCAGTATAACGACTCGGGTATTCCCCCTGGTGATGCCTGAATTTGCACACTTGAAGACCCAAGGGATCGTGCTCCAAACAACACAACTACCCTATTTGCCTAAATGCTCGAGAAACCTTTCGGGCCGGATCTTTACAATGGATAAAAAACTGAATGCTGGAAATCATCTTTTCTGGGACGAACTGAGGCAATTTATTCCCCCTCTAAAACTGGACTGTTTTGAAGGGAGAGCTTCCCATGTGCTTGCTCCTACCTAACTTTTTGTTATCGATACGTCACCTATATATAGTTTACTCGTTGAATGCATTTTTATAAGACGCAGCTCGCCGCCCGCAAACACCACACACACACCCACAAACACACAACACACACACACACACTTTTAGACATTCAATTTAAGGGAAAGCGCGTGGACGATAAAATGAAATGGTTTATTCTTCGGCGTTTTGTTTGTTTGTTTATTTGGAGGGGGAGGGAACAGCATGTATAGAACAGTTGGGGGAGAGATGTATTAGAACAGTTGGGGGAGTGATGTGTCAGAACAGTGGGGGAGAGTGTATCAGAAAAAAACAGTTGGGGGAGAGATGTGTCAGAACAGTTGGGGAGAGATGTCGCAGAAACAGAGGGGGAGAGATGTATCAGAAACAGGTTGTGGGAGAGATGTTATAAGAAAACAGTTGGGGGAGAGATGTATCAGAACAGTTGGGGGGGAGAGTTGTATCAGATCAGTTGGGGGACGGAGATGTATAGAAATCCCAGTTGGGGAGGATTATCAGAACAGTTGGGGGGAGATGTGGTCAGATACATTGGGGGAGAGATGTAGAGATGTGTCAGAACTGTTGGGTGAGGAGATGAGAGATGGGTCAGATACAGTTGGGGGAAGATGGTGTCAGAACAGTTGGGGGAGAGATGTTTCCAGTAACAGTTGGGGGAGAGATGGTCAGAAAAGTTGGGGGAGAGATGTGTCAGAACAGTTGGGGAAAGAGGGTGTCAGAACAGTTGGGGGAGAGATGTGTCAGAAACTGGTTGGGGGTGCTGATGTGTAGAACAGTTGGGGGAGAGAGGTGTCCGAAACAGTTTGGGGAGAGATGTGTTCGAACAGTTGGGGAAGAGGATGTATCAGGACTGTTGGGGGAGAGATGTATCAGATAAAGTGGGGGGAGGGGATGTATCAGATACAGTGGGGGAGAGATGAAGCGAAGTGAGGTTTTCCGCTGATTTGCTTTCCCACGGAGGCCCTGATGGACAGTCTACTCAGGTACCACCATGCCCCTGGACACATGATATGTGGTGTGTGTGTGTGTGTGGTGCGTTGCGGGCGTGAGTGCGTGCGTGCGGCGGTGCGTGCGTGCTGCGTGCGTGCGTGCGTGCGTGCGTGCCGGTGCGTGCGTGCGTGCGCGCGCGCGCGTTGTGCGCGTGTGTGTTGTGTGGTGTGTGTGTGTGTTGTTTAGTTGGGTGTTACCGTTTTTCAAGTTTAAACAAAGACGTCAAATGTTACTTCTGTTTGGTTGTTACTGATTATGACAGGTTTAGGACGAGTAAAGTAATAACAACCTTATTCATATTCTGTGTTTTTCGATGAAAATTACGGATCTCATGATTATGGATCATGATGATTGAAATCATGACCATTATTAATCGGTTGTTTTAGGAGTTTGCGGTGGGAGGGGTGAGGGGGATAGGAATGGGAATAAAAATGGAAAATATGATAAGGGCGCGTGCGCGCGCGCGCGCGCGGTGTGTGTGTGCCTTGCGCACCGCCGTCCTCCGCAACATGAGCCTGCGGTCAATTGCGCGCGCGTGTAACGCGCGCCCTTTGTGTGTATTTATTACTGCATGCGGTCGAGATGACAGGCCTTGATGTTGCCTCGCCGGTCGTTTGTTTATAAATATTAGTGGAGTTGATTTGAGGATGCATGCGCGTGACGAACGTGAGGAGAGGAGAACGTGGGGAGGAGGAGGAGGTAGCGAGGAGGAGGAGGAGAGAGAGAGGGAGAGAGTGAGAGAGAGAGAGAGAGAGAGGAGAGAGGAGAAGTGAGTGAAAGAGAGAGTTCTTGGAGAGAGAATGTTTTAGGGGAAGATACTCTCGCTCTCTTCTCTCTCTCTCTCTCTGTCTCTCTCTTCTGTCTCTCTCTCTAGCCTCCCTGTCTGTTGTCTGTCTGGTGTCTGTCTGTTCTGTTTTCTGGTCTGTCTCTCGCTCTCTCTCTCTTCTCTCTCTCTCTCTCTCTCTCTCTCTCTCTCTCTCTCTCTCTCTCTCTCTCTGGCTCACTAAAAAGCACTGTGAAGTTTTAATAACCAGTTTCTTTTCATGGCCAGGATCACGAGGATTCTCTCCACCCGGGGGCCCGTTCATACCCCGTGCCCCCTCCCTCCCCCTCCCTCCCTTTGATGCTGGCAGAGGTCGCCCCGTCCCTCTCCCGGCGCCACCCTCCCTCCTGTTATGCGCAGCGACGCCCCCCCTCACTCCTCCCCGCGCTCCCCTTTCCCTCCCTTTTATGCCGGGCAGGAGACCGCCTCCCTCTCCCGACAGGAAACTGCCTGGCTTTGATTGGTTGTTTGACAGCTTACGTAGTTGTCTGTCTGTCATGTTCTGTCGGTCTGTCCTGCCTGTCTGTCTGTTGTGTCCGGCAGTTCTTTATTGCTCACTCTCTCACTCCCCCCCCCACCCCCTCACCCGCTATCTGAAAGAATTGAACTGATTCGTGGATAACAACGGGAAACTTTCTTCTTGCAGATAATTGGTTTTGTTGGTTGTTGTTGTGGTCATTGTTGTTGTCATAAGGAAAAGTAGTATTAGGCATTGTTTGTTTTTTCAAAAACTAAGAAAACAAACAACAGCATAAACATCACACACACACACCACCACACACATCACACACACACACACACACACACATTACACACACATCACACACACACACAGCACACCACACCATGCACACAAACACACCACAACACACACACACATGGATCGGTTAGTATTTCAATAGTTTAATTCATTACACGTCATCATAGAGGATTATTTGGCCCACAAAACGAGCAGAAAATCACAGTTCATCCTACGTTCAGCTCCCACAGTTGTCATACTGAACCAAGCAGTCGACATGAGGGACGTTCATAACTTTAGCGACTTCGATTTCAGTGTATACAGCTGCGTCATTTCTGGTGCATGGATCAAGCAAAATAGGATTTTGATTGTGAATATCTATGTATATAAGAGCTGCCTTCTCGGGCTATTTGGATGACATCGGGGGGCCCCCCCATAAAACAATAACCTCGTGGTCTAGAAAGTGCATAGAATTAAGTCCAATGAAGGCACAGTAACATCACAAGAAGATTTATGTGTTAAAACGACCTATGGTCTTTCTGTCTATGTTTTCTGTCTCGTCTGTCGGTTTGTCTATCTGTCTGTCTCTCTCTCTCTGTCTTAAAGTCTGTGTCTCCCTCTTTCTCCTCTCCCTCCATCTACCACCCCCCGTCTCTCTCTCTCTCTCTCTCTCTCGCTCTCTTCTCTCTCTCTCTTCTCTCTCTACTCTCTCTCTCTCATGAATAACAATTATTCATATTAAAACCACCTCTCTCTCTTTTTTTGTATAGCCCACATTTTACTTTTAGCCTACCGTCTTTTGGAAGTGGGCCATGATTATTACAATAATGGGAATGAAATGCATATAGGTAATCTGGCCTTGCTTGTGGAATGAAACAAAATGCCTATGTCTCTCTCTCTCTCTCTCTCTCTCCCTCTCATCGCTCTGTTCTCTTGGATTTTATTCAGCCTGTTTTAATCCATATTATAGTTCCAGTGGACTGTAGAGCTGTCTAGTTGCCTGTCGCCATGTAGTCACTAAGAATTCGCGTCCTGTAAAACAAAATCGTGGTCCTGTACAAAACAAAATGCGTCTGTGCAAAGAAAGGAATAGATTGTCGTGTGCAAAGAAATCGTATCCTGTAACAAAGAGAATCGGCGTCTCTGTACAAAAGATCGCGTCTTGTACAATAGGAAATCGTGTCATGTACAAATAATCGTGGTCCTGTACAAAGATAATCGGTGTCCTGTACAAAGAAATCGAGTCCTGTGCCAAAGAAATCGTATCTGTAAAAGAAAGAAATCGCGTATTTCCTGTAACAGAAATCGTGTCCTGTACAAAGACATCGTTTTTCCGGTACAAGAAATCGTATTCACTGACAAAGAAATCGTTGTCCTGGACAACTAAATCGCGTCCTGTACAAAGGAAATTCGTAGCCTGTTACAAAGACATCGCGTCCTGTACAAAGAAATCGAACACATATGCCCAGTACAAAGTAAATCTATCTGTACAAAGATATCGCGTCCTGTGCAAAAGAAATTAGGTCTGTGCAAAGATATTCGTGGTCTGTACAAAGAAAATCGTATCCTGTGCAAAATTAAATCGTGTCTGTACATAGAAATCGTGTCCTGTTCAAAGAAATCGTTTCCTGTTACAAAAAGAATTCGGATCCTGTGCAAAGAAATCGTTTGTTCCGGTGCAAAGAACTCGTGTTCCTGTACAAAGAAATTCGTATCTGTAGAAAAGAAATTCGATATCATGTGCAAAGAAAATCGTGGGCCTGTACAAGAAATCCGCGTCCTGTACCAAAGAAAATCGCGTCCTGTACAAAGAATTCGCGTCTGTGCAAAAGAAATCGCATCCTGTACAAAGATAAGAAATGTGTCATGTAGAAAGAAATCGTATCTGTTTACAAATAAATCGCCGTATGTACAAATGAAAATCGCGTTCCTGTACAAGAAATCGTGTCGTACAAAGAAATCGTGTCCTGTAGAAATGTATCCTGTAGCAAAGAAATCGTATCCTTGTACAAAGAAATTCGCGTCCTGTTCAAAGAAATCGGTGTCCTGTACAAAGAAATCGTGTCTGTACTAGAAATCGTATCCTGTACACAGAAATCGCGTCCTGTACATAGAAACGCGTCCTGTTACAAAAGAAATCGTTGTTTCATTGTACAAAGAAAAGAAATCGTTATCTGTACAAAGGAATTCTGTACAAAGAAAAATCGTGCCTGTAACAAAGAACTCGTGTCCTGTACAAAGAAACGAATTCGTTGTTTCATAAGAAATCGCGTCTGTACAAAGAAAATCGTTGTCCTGTTTACAAAGGGGGGGGGGATATTCGGTGTACAAAGGAAATCGTGTCCCTGTACAAAGAATATCGTGATCATGTACAAAGAAATCGTTTACTGTGCAAAGAAAGAATTCGTATCCTGTACAAAGAAATTCGTTGTCTGGAGAAAATCAACAACAATACTCACATTGTCTGTTTTCGTTCTTGGGTGAATCAGGAACTAAGCAACTTAAACTTGGACAGCGTGAGAAAATCAACAGAAATCAATTGTTTTACACATTAATCAGGGCTTAAGATGAATTAAACAGCCTAAATACTGAGTCTTACAAAGGGATTTGCGTCGCGCGCCGTTCTCCGCCTCGGCTTTCTCTTTCCCTTTCCCCGTGTAACTCTCCCGCCCTTCTCTCTTTTCCTCCCCCTGTTCCCCTCACCCCCCTTCCCCTCTCTTTCTTCCTCCCCTCCCCCTCAAAATCCTTTATCCTGCCTCCACCTCATGCACCCTTCCCTTTCTCACCCCACCCCCCGTCTCCGTCTTCCTCCTCCCTCCCTTGCCTCCCCCTCCCCTCCTTCGTGTTCGTCTTCCCTAATCTCATGCTACCCCCCCCCCTCCCCGACCATTTGCCTAGACTGTTTCAATTCACTCTGGGAAAAAAAAAAAAAACAAAAAAGATTGTTTAATAAAAAGTTGTCGAACTGGACTATAATGCCAGGGCATATATTTCATCTTCAATTTGAAGCTCTCCCATCTGAGCTCTTACGGCTGACAGCAAGTTGGGGCACTTTGAATCGGCATGGACACCAAACGCAAGGCGTTGTTTTGATCCACTTGGAATGAACAACATCGTTTTTTTTTGGCCGTGTGGTGCAAGATTATCGGGACAACCTGTGGCAACATAGGGATTCGCTATTTGATGTTGCCGGGTATTGCTGTAGAGTCATCACGCCGGCCATGTGGAGATCAGACGAAACAAGTGTGGATTTATATAACAGTTGACAAAGGACAGCCTGCCTGGACATAGCTAAAGACTCAACAACAAACCAGGACGAATTGCGTTTTAGAGAGAAGAGGAGGAGAGATGAGAGAGGTGAGAGAGAGAGAGGAGAGAGTTGCTGTGGCGCGCGGCGTGCGTGCGTGCGTCCGTGCGTGCGTACGTGTTGTGTGTGGGTGTGAGTGTGTGTGTGTGTGTGTTGCGAATGGCAAAAATTGTCACTGATCTAGAAGGTAACTACTTTGATGCATAGTTACTGCTCCAATGTTGTATATCGAAATTTTTTCCCACGGTATGTTGTCGTACATGCAACTAATCTCTCTCTCTCTTCTCTCTCTCTCTCTCTCTCTTTCACACACACCAACACACACTCACACCACACACACACACACCAACACACACAGGCCAAGGGCCGTCGGCCGGTATGGACGGGACACAAGGAGAGAGGACGTGTTCAGTGGAGCGAGCGGGTCATTGTCTGGTCGCTGAGCGATAGCGCCAAATGCTATGCCTGGGCGATCCCAGGGTGGCTCTCATCAGCCAATGGGCCGCGATGGTCATTGGTATCTGATGACACAATGTGCTGTGCGCGGCCATTTTGTGGGTTAATTTCCCCGCTTTAATAATTTCAACGGTAGTTAATGACTCGCTAGTCCGAACGGCCATGCTCTGCATTTGGCAATCACAGAATAAGCGGTGACACGCCGTCAGACAATCCCATGATTTGGTGCTCGTTAATGGGGGGTGGGAGGGGGTGGAAAAGCCTGAGGGAGAATGAAGTGGGAAGGGGGAGGTAACTGTCGTCGTGGTCCAAATGTCTGTGGGATTTGCATGAGTGTCATCAACTACTAGTGAACTGACCACCACTTTTCTGTACGTGTGAGGCCTGCTAACCGTGATATGCTGTCCACGGTGTTCGGCAAGCTGTCGTTTATCCTGGATTAATTTTAGTCAGCACCCCCCAAACTCCCCCTATGTTGTCGGTTTTGACCACAAAGGGACGTCGCGCGCTATTGTACTATTGGCTGCTGATGGTAGATGTGCCAGTACACTCCGGGCTGGGGTTGTGGTAGGTACGGACAATCCTGACATTCTGGTGGTTCGGCTCAGTCCCAAACGGTGTGGAAACCATGAGTTGAAGATGTGGCCAGTTTCACTCGGGGGCGGGGGGGGGAGGGGGGGGGGGGTGGGGGGGGGGGGGGGTTTTGGGGGGGGGGGGGGGGGGGGTTGTGGTCGTCCGACATCCTGACTTCTGGTGGATTCGGCTCAGTCTGAAAACTGTGTGGAACCACGTTGAATTGTGCCCGTACACTCCTGGCGGGTTGTAGGTCGGTCCGAAATCATGACTTCCGGTGGGTCGGCTCAGGTCAGATCTGGTGGTAAAAAACCAAGGTAGTTGTGGTCTGTACACTCCTTGCAGGGGTGGTAGGGTCGGTCGGACAATCATGACTTCCGTTGGGTCGGCTCAGTCAGAAAAACTGTGTGGTAACCAGTAGATGTGACCCTCCTCGGGCGGCCATGTCTGTGGCTGAAGGACTGTAAGTGACCGGATGGAGTGTGTGTGTGTGTGTGGTGTGTGTGTGGTGTGTTGGGTGTGGTGTGTGTTGTGGGTGTGTGTGTGTGCGTGCGTTGCGTGCGTGCGTTGCGTGCGTGTGTTGTGTTTGGGAGTCCAGGCGACCGAATCTGTGTTAGGCACAACATAGCAGAGTTTACGGTCGCGATTGGGAAACCTAGTGAACGATAACGGCCACGTTCGCTTCTTTTACACAGCATCCCACAAAAACCTGGTGTTAACACTCTTAACTCCTTTTTGCTCGTTTTTGATGGCGCCCTAAAGATATTTCAGAAATATTTTCATGGTTATGATGATGATGATGATGATGGATGGTTAAATGACGATTAATGATGATGATGATGGACGTTATTGCTGCTGCAACCTAAAAGGTATAATGGCCATTGGGTTTCTGATTTCCAGTTCAACCAATTTTATCAATAGTCTATTGCAGAATCTACTATGTAGCTGCTATACCTATTTGAGAGGACGAAACTTAGTTTACCTATGTCCATACGCCACTACCAATTAATAGTTACTTACCAATTGAAACTAACTCTTAATAACCTGGCCATTGACAATATAGTACTACCAATATGAACTAACTCTAACATTACTGTGCATTGCATACTAGTAGTACCAAATGTAAACTAACTCTACCATTACTGGCAATTGACAATCTAGTATACCAAATGAACTAACTCTAACATACTGTGCATAGACCAATAAATAGTACACAAATGAACTACTCTAACAGACCTGGCATTGACAATTATTACTAGTAACGACCAAATGAAAAACTTAAACTCTACACTTACCTGGCATTGACAATAATAGTACTATCCAATTGATACTAACGCTTTCTTTCCTGGCATTGGACAAATTTCTAGTATACCAAATGACTAACTCTAACATACCTGGCATGGACATTACTAGTACTATCCAATGAACTAACTCTAACATACCTGGCATTGGACTATATAGTACTACCAAATGAAAAGAACTCTAACATACCTTGGCATTGACAATACTTAGTACTACCAATTGAATCTAACTCTATACATACCCTGGGCATTGGAAAGACTAGTACTACCAAATGAAACTAACTCTAACATACCTGGCATTGGACAATCTAGTAACTACCAAATGAACTAACGCTAATTACCTGCATTTGACAATACTAGTACTACCAAATGAACTAAACTCTTATTTTCCTGGCATTGACAATACTAGTTACCTACAAATGATCTATACTCTAATTAATGGCATTGACCAATAATAGTACTATCCAAATGAACCTAATCCTTACATTCCTGGCATTGACAATACTAGTACTACCAAATGATCTAAAACTCTAACATAACCTGGCATTCGAAATACTAGTACTACAAATGAACTAAACTATAAATACCTGGCATTGAACAATACTAGTTACTACCAAATGAACTAACTCTAACCATTCCTGGCATGTGACAATACTAGATAATACCCAAAGGGAAACTAACTCTAAATACTGCAGTGGAACAATCTTGTTATACAAATGATGAAACTACCTCTAACATACTGGCATTGGACAATACTAGTTACTTACCAAATGAACTAACTCTAACATACCGGCATTGACAATACTAGTAACTACCAAATGAAACTTAAACTCTAAATTACTGGCATTGACTATACTAGTACTACAATGAACTAACTTATCATTAAACTGGCATTGACAATACTAGTACTAACCAAATGAAACTAACCTCTTAACATTTTTACCTTGGGCAGTGACATACTATTACTACCAATGAAATTAACTTATAACTTACCTGCATTGACATACTAGTACTTAACAAATTGAAACTAAAACTATAACATACTGGGCATTGACAATACTAGTACTACAAAGGAACTAACTCTAACATACCGGCAGTGACAATTATAGTACTACCAAAATGAAACTAGCTCTATACTTTACCTGGCATTGACATACTAGTACTACCAAATGAACTAACTCTAACATACTGGGCATTGTCAATACTTGTACTACCAAAATGAAATAACTTAACATTACCTGGCATTGGGGTCAATTACTATTACTACAAATGAATCTAACTCTAAAACACTTACCTGCTTTGACAATACGTAATACCAAATGAACTAACTCTAACCTACCTTGGGCATTGACAATACTAGCACTTACCAAATGAAAACTAACTCTAACCATACCTAGCATTGGACATACTAGCAACCTACCAAATGAACTTACTTAACGTAACTTGCCATTGACAATACTGTCTACAATGAAAAAACTAACTCTAACATTACTGGCATTGGACAATACTAGTTTCTACCAAATGAACTAAAACTATAACATACCTGGCATTTGACAATACTAGCTCTACCAAGTGAACTAACTCTTACCTTACCTGCATTTGACATTACGAGTATACCAAATGAACTAACTCTAACATACCTAGCATTGACAATTACTGAGCACTACCAAATGAACTTAACTCCTAACATACCAGGGCATTGACAATACTTACTGTTCAAAATAGTAACGCAACAAATAATATTTGGATATGATGCTATATTTTCATATTCCCAACTGAATGATGTTGACAAATAGCGAAATTGATGCAACCCGTTCCTCTGCCATGTCATGTGTACACGTTCAGCGAATGCCGTGCGATAAACACGTGTGGTGGGCAATATCTTAGCGCTGTAAACTTTCGATGTCGGCGGTTTTGCAGCGGGATTTTTCACGTGCAAAGCACAGAATACAATATCACAACACTTCAATAGCAAGGGTAATAAAGGGGTATGGCTATTCATTGAAAAATGAAACAGAAACGAATGGATATGAATGCCAAATCTGAATAGCCAACAAACGAGGAAATGCGATAGGCCGGGTGCAGGCCGGACAGGAGTCAAGCGGCCGGTGCAGACTTTCAATGTGGGGCCGAAAGCACCATCAGTAGGCTTTGAAACCGGTTTGGAACGACGGGTTTTCAACAAGCAGATTCGACCTCGTTCAGGACGGCCAAGGTGCAAAACCCGAGCCAGTTCGCTTACATTACGATTCGCCATGTTGGGATCGTTTCCGGTGTGTCTTTCCTCTACAGCCCAGGCATCCCTGGCCACAGGAACGTGTAAGCGGGCAAACCGTACGCAATCGTCTTCATGCTGTGGGAATGAGGGCTCGAAGACCTATCCGTGGACCGTTATGGACTCAGGCGTTCTCGCAGGCACGACTTCATTGGTGGCATGCACATCTTCCATGGGCTGGTTTCATCGTGAATGAAGGGACAGGTTTCATTTCAGCAACGATCAATTTTCCTGCTGAAAACGGCCATTGACCAGAGGAGGAGGGTTCTATCGCAGAATGAATGAACGCTATTGCACTGAAAACTGTGTTGATCAGGCACCTCCCATGGTGGTGAGGTTGGGGTAATGGTATGGGGAGCCTTCAATTCAGTGGCAAGGAAAAGCCCCTAAGTACGGGTCAGGGACGACTTAATGTCTCAGCGTACATTGCCAGAAATCCTCCCAGCACTCACGTTCTTAAACTCCTGGTGCTCTGGTTCGATATTTATGAATGTCAATTGTCTTCGGCCACTCTCGGCCACTTAAAACGAACATTTCCTGGCTGCTACCAACAATCAATCGCCTTCCTGGCCCTCTATGTCAACGGATTTAAAAAACCCAAATAGAGCAAATTTTGGATGGAGTTGGATAGCCGTGTCCGTGCCGGGTTTATCCCTACAAATGAACAAGAGTTGTTCCAGGATCTTCTGGGAGGAAGTGGGACCCCCTTTTCCACGCGCGTCATCGCTGTCTTGCTGCGATCCTTGCCCTAGGCGACTTCAAGGTGTGTGTGACTGCTGCACAGGGAGGACCACACACGCTTGACTGACGTTCGAAAAACTGGTGTGCGCTCTTACTGTAATGACTTGTTGGCACTGTTTTTTTCAACGCCAAATTCATGATAAGCCATTATGTTTTCCAATATCTCCACTGTAACCCGTGTTTTGGCAGTTACTGAACAAATGTTCATGTTTTGAATTTAGTAAAGGCAGGTGGACCAAAATTGCTGCTGTTGCGTTTCTTTTTTTTTGAACAGTATAGTACTAACAAAATGATCTAACTCTAAACATACCATCATTGGACAATACTAGTAAAACCAAATTGACTAACTTCTAACATTACCAGCATTGACAATTAATAGAAATTTACCAAATGAACTGACTCTAACATACAGGCATTGGGACAATACGAGTACTACCAATGAACAACCCTCAAACATACCCTGGCATTGGACAATATAGTACAACCAAATGAACTAACTCTAAATACTGGCATTGACAATACTAGTACAACCAAAAATGAACAAGACTCTAACATCCAAGGCTTGACTATACTAGTACAAACCAAAATGAAACTAACTCTAACATACCTGACATGTGGGCAATACTAGTACTACCAAATGACTAACATAACATACTGGCATTGACAATACTAGTACTTACCATATGAATAAATCTCAATTACCTGTCATGGGCAAAT
>CM031604.1:2776229-2786337 GCA_018398815.1 Conus ventricosus | reverse complement strand
GAATTTTTCTTTATTTTTTCAAGAAAATACTTACGCCATAAAATCGAAGAGGAGTTCGGTTAATTTTGTCTCCTTCAAAATTGACAAAAGGCAACGAACAGCTTCTGTTTATTTACATACTGTTTTTGACGATCGTCGGTATAAAGTGCATGCATTGTTAATTGAGGAATGACCCTTTTAAAACAAAACAAAAACCTGTGTGACGCTCATTGTGTATGTTATTATGTCTCAGTCGTTACAAATAATAAATCACTGAATGTAATAATGACTCACTCTTTACAAATAATAAATCACTGAATGTAATAATGACTCATTCTTTACAAATAACAATTCACTGAATGTTATTATTACTCATTCTTTGTAATTGAAACATTTATATATTTTAATACAATATTATCCGCCCCCCTCCTCTTTCCCCTCCCCTACCACAAAAAGTGGGAAAAGGACTGGAGAGAGAGAGAGAGAGAGAGAGGAGAGAGAGAGAGAGAGAGAGAGAGAGAGGAACAAAACGCTCTCTCCCATAGCAGCCAATATTGAATATGGACAACTCTGTTTTGACAATGCAATATCGCTCGACATGACACGACACGACACGACACAACGTACAAACCACAATACATACATACACCGGAGTTATTTTCTTCCTGCTGCGTCCACCCCCCCCCCCCCCCCAGAAGGTAGATCAGAATAAAGCATGGATATGGGGGTGGGGGGGGGGGGGGGGTGGAGGAGGGGGATGCGAGAGCTCATGTTCTTGGGCCGCCACAAAGGTGTCCCAGGCTGCAATCTCCGTGCTTCCAGTGGCACAGGCCCACTTGACACACTTCAAGATGTCTTGGCGAGGAGACACGAGAGAGGCGTGATTATGGGTGAAGAGAGAGAGGTCAGAGAGATTAACCAGTGGGATAGTTTGGACGAAAAAAACCCCGAGAGAGAGAGAGAGAGAGAGAGGGAGAGAGAGAGAGAGAGAGAGAGAGAGAGAGAGAGAGAGAGACAGAGACAGAGACAGAGAGGAGAGAGAGAGAGGTGTTATTTTTTCACAAAATTAAGCCTTGCTCAACAACAACAATAACAACAACAACAACGACGACAAAAGGGAGTTATGAATACACATACACATGCACCCCCCCCCCCTCCACACACACACACACACACACACAAGCACACACAAACACAGACAGACAGACAGACAGACAGACAGACAGACACACACACACACACACACACACACACACACACACACACACACAGACACACACACACACACACACACACACACCACACACACACACACACACACACACGTTCTAACATACATAACTACAAACACACAGCACTAACGTCTCATGTTTGCAGTTCTAAGGCGCGAAAGGTATTGAAGAGACTCCTATGCTTTTAGAAAAAATAGAATGTGATTCCAGTTTAAAAAAAAAAGCAGGTTTTCTCAAAAGTCGGTCAACAATCTTTTAGTCAAACTAACAATACAATATTGAGAAATAGTTCGCTAGTCGCAAATGTGCATTAGTAACAACTGATTTTTTGATACACCCAAGGCACGTGACCAAGAATGGCGATCTCGACTTTTACTCACTGGAAAATAATTATAGTACTGATTTAACATGCTGATGATTTATGCGTATGGATGGAAGCGAGTGTGAAAGAGAACACGCCCTCACGCTGTATGAATTAGACCAGGACAGTGTATTAGAACTCAGTTCCAGCGCTTGATATATGACAAATAACGGGTTACGGTTGATATATGACAATAACGGGTTACGGTTGATATATGACAAATAACGGGTTACGGTTGATATATGACAAATAACGGGTTACGGTTGATATATGACAAAATAACGGGTTACGGTGATATATGACAATAACGGGTTACGGTTACCGTAGACAAATAAACAAACAACACAAATGAATGTACTTCTGATCAAAAATGGCTCAACCTCAGAAAGAAATCCTTTTTTTTTTCAACTGGGCAAAACTGTCCTCTAGAACAAGTCATCACTATCCTTTGGGGGAGTTTATGTTAGGATCACAGTTGCCTCGAAGTCAACACACGGTAGACTTATTGACAATTACCGACAAGAGCATGTAAAACTGTGTACTTTCCGAAAGTCATCAACAAGCAAGAGGACAAGATTGTCAGCAGTCAGCTATCTTTGTAAATCTTTGATAAGATCTAAGTTAACACATGCACAAAAACTAAGTGTTTTCAGGGCGCAAAATACTTGAAAAAGCTCCAAATTCAAATATAAGGGGGTTAAAAATGGCCTGAAGTCTCCTAACACTTGTTTCATGCATTCGAACTTATAACGAAGCTTAGATTTTATCATTCGATGAAAACAGAAAAATTGCCTCCACGAAATTTTATGTAATAAGCATATTCATTCAGAATAATTTTGAAACCAGAGATAACATACATATTTGACACTGATTTTGCAAATCGAACCAGTCCATTTTCTCTCAGATAACTGTTGCAGCTTCCACATCTGATGCTGTAATAAATTTTGAAGTTAAACTTTGAAAGGATCCTCCACCCATGAGATCCTCCTTCAATCCAATACCAGTCTGGGAGCTTCAGAAAGCCAGTTTCGACAGCTGTCATACACAGCTGAAAAATACGGATGATATTAAATATTAATTTAATAAGTAATGTCAAATCGCACATTGAAGAAAAGCATCAAAATGATTTAAGAGTATACTCTGATGCATCAAAAATAGAAGAAAAATAGTAGGTTGAGCATTCTAAATAGCCGAACTTAAGATGAAAAATCATTTCATTTGGATGAAAAAAAATCAGTCTTTACAACCGGACTTGTTTCGATTCTGATGGCTTAAAGTTTTTGACAATGTGTACTTCAAAGCCTACTCAGAGCTGATTCGAGGTCAGTTTCCCAGGTTTTAACATCTTTTGAACTTACAAACAAGACTGAAATAGTAATCAAAATGACTCATTTCATTTACACTTTGGCTACGAAGATTACTCTCTGCGAAGTTCCATTTCATTGCTCCATTTACTTTTAAAGTTGACAGAGCAGCGGAGAGAGGGACATAGTTTTCTTTACAATTAGTTCAGCTTTGTCTTTCATTATTAGTAAAAGAAAACATACTTTGATATAATTATATGCTTGGTATCGTGTCAAAGTAAACTGTAACTGTATGGCAATAAACCACAGAAACAGTAACATTCTTGATACAAGCAGAAAAGATATATCAACAGAAACACATTTTGTTCACATGTAGATGGAACATTGACAGTTTCAAGCTCAGGTGTTTGATTAAATTTTATGGATGTGACGGGTCTCCGACGCTCCCCTCGTAATTAAAATATGATTTTCATATTCAGGGATGCAGGGGGTTATAGACAGAAGTATTTACGCTTTCACAACCAAAATGCGCTCTCGCATAGGCACACGCACTCTGTCACTCACATCGGGCCCGCACAAAGGTGACGGGAAACCAATAACATTTCATAGAAATCATCAACTTTATTTAACTTGACTCCGAGCCCCCACCCGTCACTACACACACAACTCTTCTGTATCATACAACATGTAAACAGCATACAGACAATTTCATAAATCGCATCCCCTGTTCTTCAGTTGTTCTTACTTAGCCGGAAAGACAATGTTCCACTATTCTGTTTGCACACTTATAACCTTACGAGCAAATAAACGTCCATAACTTGCCAGCATTCCTTGGTTGACCGTCAGTTTCTTTCATCCCACTGTGCGACTACGAGTTGAAGCTGCCACACCGTTGTGTCCTCCGATTGGCCAATCCCAGTTGGGGGGACACTGGCAACGTAGCTTGAGTCGCACCCTCGCACTGAGTCTCCCGGACTCCACCACACTTCGCCCTCTCCACAGAAAGGGCTCCTGTCGGCCTCTCCCACAGGTCTTCTCTGCTGCAAACACCCCACCGTTGTCTGGCAGCTCCCTGTCTAGGCTCCACAGGTTGACACGTCTTGCTGTCGACCGTCCCCACACGGGAGACAATTCTTCTCGTCGTCGGCTCCGAGGCTACAGCAACCTCCACTGTCTTACGTCCCCACCCAGGAGACAACAAGGCGACAGCTAACCTCTGCTTCACGCTGTATTTTCTTGAGCCCTCAGCAAGACGGGCGAGTTCACTTTCCCTTAAGTGAGTCACACACTTCCCTGGTTTTCCAAGCACCTTATATTTCGTTCTCAAAGAAAGAGAGAACCCGAGTTTAACTGGCTCAACCAATGGAATCACCGGCACACACACATCACACGATTGTACCAATAAATCCCCAGTTATTTTTATTCCGCCAATGGAATCGCTAGTCACCTACACATACACACACACACCACAGCTGCTAGCGCCAACAAAGACTTGGGCACCCAGTGGTTAATGCATAACCTCCTATTCAAACTCATGTTCGATTCCCCCAGCTACCCATTGAACTAACAGCCTGGACCTCTCTTACCAGCCATGACTGATGCTTCAAGTATTTACTACCTCTATAGACAACAAGGCGCAAAACCACTCGATAGGCCGCAGCCTTCCATTCATTCCTCAGAACAAGGACGACTGAATGGTCGCTGTACTCTGCCTGCAGGCTGACGGTCACCTTCCCGTGACGGTCACCTGACACGATCGCCTTTCCTTCAGGCCCACTGGAGAACCCAGTGAATAGCCAGCCAGTGTCGGACTGGACACTCCTCTACCCAGGACCGGCAGGTCGGCAACTCCTTGTCATATCCCTTGGACATGCGAAACACTTCCCAGCACTCTCCCTCCTTCAGTATACGACTCGGGGTATCCCCCCCTGGTGATGCCTGAATTCGCACACTTGAAGACCCAAGGAACGTGCTTCCCAACAACAGCAACTACCCTTAATTTGCCTAAATGCTCGAGAACCTTCGGCCGACTCATTACACCCCCGTACCTAAGAATGTTGTTCCAATCAACATTTTCTCCAGGACGAATGTTCTCAGATTGGATAAAACAAACTCAGTTGCATGGGTCGATATAACAGTGCTATCCCTATGTCTTCAAGACATCACTTCCATCAACATCTCTAACATGGATAATGTACCCATTAAAACCAATAATCAATTAGATAATCCATAGATCACTCTTTGGTCAGTCATAAACAACTGTGCACAACATTTAACTCTAAACTGGCCCACATATAATCCAAACTCTCTCTATAGCATTAGCTATCAGCATGTCCATACATATTAATTTAATCATTCCATTCACTTCTATATAGCACAACCATGATTACCACAACATCCAAATTCAGGTGTGTGGCCCAGCCTACTTAACATCAAATCAATTCAGGCGTGTGGCCACAATCCACAAGACAACATTCAAATTCAGGCGTGTGGCCACAATCTGCTCACACGGTCTCACACACACAATATGCAAATCAACATTTATCCTGATTTCACAACAAAAGGACATTTTCCACTTTACTGATCAGTGAGCAAGACAATCTTAACAAATAGATACCAACCAGAAAAATGAAAAATCATAACACGTGAGCATGGTACTCAACCCCGCCCCATAATGGGCAATGAACAAGCACTATTGACAGATAAACATCAATCAAAAAATAAGAAAAATAATACATGACATAGACTCGACCCCCGCCCTATACTGGGCAATCAAAATCAATAACAGAACTGGCCAGCTACATCATTTACACAGTAGCTGTCCGTAACAGATGATGCTCACACCACCACCACAATCACAGCAGCCCGTAGGCATTGGTCCTACCATTGTCCTGCTTCTGTTGTTCACTACTACAACAGCAACACCCAGGAGGCATTACTCCAACCTTGACCTACTCCTGCCCCTCTCAATCTTGACCGCCGTTTGTGGCTCGCCAATAGTACCTGGAGCAGATAATTTGCGCGTTCCAGGCTTTACAAGAGAGTCAGCGCACCTTTCACACATTTTAGTCCTTAAAGGAGCGCGTGAAAATCTGCGCGATCCTCTTTTAGCCTGTCGCACCCATTCACTGCGACGACGATCATCTCCCCTTTCAATATGTTATGAGTGATCCCTCACTCATCCTATCCGAACCGATTTTCCTTCTCTCTGAGGAAATTCCTTGGTTCGAATCCCGCTCATGGCCTATGCCCATTACTTGATGAGCCTTATTTTACTTTACCCTTTCCTGACACTGGATTATCTGCCCCTTGAGCTGACTGTCCTTGGCATTTCCTAACGATAGCTGGTCACCTCGACCTTCTTGCCATGCGTTATTACTGCCTCCCTGGTCCCCAACCCAGCTGCTGGTTCCAGTTACTCTGTGGTCCATCTTGGCCCCGACCCTGAGGTCCGCCACCGTGGCTCCTACATTTCTGACTGCCGCTGCCACGGCAATGCCAACAACTTTTGAACCACCACTACGGCCACCATGGCCCACGGCACCGCCACTACGGCCACCTCCATGGCCTACGGCACCGCCACTACGGCCACCTCCATGGCCTACGGCACCGCCACTACGACCTATTTCATGGTCCACTGCACTACCACCATGGCCACCTTCATGGCCTACACTAGCTCCACTGCTAGCGGCGCCTGTGCACTCCACCTGCGTTCTGTTTACTTTCCTACCCTTCACTGCCCTTGCTTTCCCCACTTGACTAGCAGCCTGGCTAGGCTTCGGGGTTGATATACCTACCCCCTAACAAAGCTGGATAGGGAAGATTGTTTTGCACTGCTGCAGTGAGAGTACTCCTGACAAACTCTGACTCTACTTTGACACGGGCCAAGGTAGCCGATTAATTCTTCCATCTGCATATCGCACGCAGGTGGTTTCCCCGGTTTAGTCTGTCTCTCTCACAAAACCGGGCTCTACCATTGCCGCTAGAGTCAGTCCTGTATCTAACAAACAGGTCACCGGCTTCCCATTTACTACTGCCCTAGTAGTTGGTGGTGGCACCTGCCTTCCTGTTGAGTTGTATCAACAGCAACAACTGAGTGTATCTGTCTCGCCTACAGTCCTTAGCGATGTGACCCTCTCGCCCGCACTTAAAACAAAAGCGATCCTTCTTGGCATCGTCCTTGGTTCCCATGGTTCCCTAGGGGCCTAGGGGCCTGCTCCGATCGCAGTTTCCACTCTTTGTTGTAGGGAGTCGGCATTTACTCCCTGACCGTGTGGTTTGGGGGTTATGGGACGACTGGTTTGATCCCTTCACCACATTACGCTGATCATGGGCAGATTCATACCTGTCTGCAACTTTCACTAACTCCTCTAAACTTCCTAATTCTCTTTCCGCCAAGAATACTGTGAGATCCTTCCGACAAGTGGAGAGGAATTTGCTCCTGACGATCTCCTCCCTCAAAGATTCAAAAGTTTGTTCGATGTTCCCTAACCTTATCCATTTGTCAAAGAGAGCCTAAGCCGATAGAGGAACTGTACGTGCGTCTCACCTGATTTACGAACGGTTTTCTCTGAACAATTTCCTATATCTATCGGCGGTTACTTGATACCTCTGAAACAAAACATCGCGCACCGACGCATAATCTGTCTGTTTTTCGGTGGTAAGCAGAAAAAGCATCCCTAGCTTTGGGTGTCAGCAGCGCAGACAAATTTGTGGCCCACCGTTCTTCGGGTAAGCCCTGATCTTGGCAATCCTTTCAAATTGCGAAATGAAGTCTTCTAAATGGTCCGGATTATCATCGAACCTTGGCATATTGATCAAGGGACTGACATGTGGTGCAAAGTTCACTTGAGGTTTTGCGTCCACGTCCGTTCTTTCTCCAATTTTAATTTTTCTAACTCAAACTGCCTTATCTTCTCTCTTTCTCTCTCCTCTCTTTCCTCCTTATCCCTTTCTCTCTCTCTTTCCCGTTCTCTTTCTCTCTCCTCTCTTTCCCGTTCTCTCTCCTCTTTTTCCGTTCTCTCTCCTCTTTTTCCCGTTCCCTTTCTCTCTCCTCTTTTTCCCGTTCTCTTCTCTCTCCTCTTTTTCCCGTTCCCTTTCTCTCTCTTTCTTTTCCCGTTCTCTTTCTCTCTCCTCTTTGTTCCGTTCTCTTTCTCTCTCTCCTCTTTTTCACCTTTTTTCTTTTCTCTCTGTTCTTCCCGCTCCCTTTGTATTTTCTGAGCCTCGATTACACGGGGCCAGTTCTCATCTACATATGCCTTCAGTTCTGGACCCTTTAGTCCTAAAGCTTTTCCTTCTTCTATGAGGTCCATCTTTTTCAGCGGACCATTGTCTCAGCACCCTCTTCAGTCGACATTCTGAAGCTATCTAACCTCGATCAGCTAGTTAATACAACCACAGTAACAAGCGAGATATCCACACGATCACTTGTAAATAAGCGATCAAATAGTTGTGCTACACACACATCAACCTCAACAGCAACCAAATCAAGCAAGTTCAAATACAAGGCCAGTCATGAAAAAAAGATCAAACAATCAACACATGACTAACGTCTTTCCAGGTTAGAAAAAAAATCTAGGTTTCCACAATTACGACAAATTTCAAAATCCCTTGCAATTGAACAAAAACCCAGAATCAAAATCACTTATGGCTCATTTATGTTCATCCCGGACGACAGCCCCCAATTTGTGACGGGTCTCCGACGCTCCCCCTCGTAATTAAAATATGATTTTCATATTCAGGGATGCAGGGGGTTATAGACAGAAGTATTTACGCTTTCACAACCAAAATGCGCTCTCGCATAGGCACACGCACTCTGTCACTCACATCGGGCCCGCACAAAGGTGACGGGAACCAATAACATTTCATAGAAAATCATCAACTTTATTTAACTTGACTCCGAGCCCCCACCCGTCACTACACAACACAACTATCTGTATCATACAACAATGTAAACAGCATACAGACAATTTCATAAATCGCATCCCTGTTCTTCAGTTGTTCTAGGAAAGACAATGTTCCACTATTCTGTTTGCACACTTATAACCTTACGAGCAAATAAACGTCCATAACTTGCCAGCATTCCTTGGTTGACCGTCAGTTTCTTTCATCCCACTGTGCGATACGAGTTGAAGCTGCCACACCGTTGTGTCCTCCCGATTGGCCAAATCCCAGTTGGGGGACACTGGCAACGTAGCTTGAGTCGCACCCTCGCACTGAGTCCCGGACTCCACCACACTTCGCCCTCTCCACAGAAAGGGCTCCTGTCGGCCTCTCCCACAGGTCTTCTCTGCTGCAAACACCCCACCGTTTGTCTGGCAGCTCCCTGTCTAGGCTCCACAGGTTGACACGTCTTGCTGTCGACCGTCCCCACACGGGAGACAATTCTTCTCGTCGTCGGCTCCGAGGCTACAGCAACCTCCACTGTCTTACGTCCCCACCAGGAGACAACAAGGCGACAGCTAACCTCTGCTTCACGCTGTATTTTCTTGAGCCCTCAGCAAGACGGGCGAGTTCCACTTTCCTTAAGTGAGTCACACACTTCCTGGTTTTCCAAGCACCTTATATTCGTTCTCAAGAAAGAGAGAACCCGAGTTTAACTGGCTCAACCAATGGAATCACCGGCACACACACATCACACGATTTGTACCAATAAATCCCCAAGTTATTTTTATTCCGCCAATGGAATCGCTAGTCACCTACACATACACACACACACCACAGCTGCTAGCGCCAACAAAGACTTGGGCACCAGTGGTTAATGCATAACCTCCTATTCAAACTCATGTTCGATTCCCCAAGCTACCCATTGAACTAACAGCCTGGACCTCTCTTCCAGCCATGACTGATGCTTCAAGTATTTACTACCTCTATAGACAACAAGGCGCAAACCACTCGATAGGCCGCAGCCTTCCATTCATTTCCTCAGAACAAGGACGACTGAATGGTCGCTGTACTCTGCCTGCAGGCTGACGGTCACCTTCCGTGGACGGTCACCTGACACGATCGCCTTTCCTTCAGGCCCACTGGAGAACCCAGTGAATAGCCAGCCAGTGGTCGGACTGGACACTCCTCTACCCAGGACCGGCAGGTCGGCAACTCCTTGTCAATATCCCTTGGACATGCGAAACATTCCCAGCACTCTCCCTCCTTCAGTATACGACTCGGGGTATCCCCCCCTGGTGATGCCTGAATTCGCACACTTGAAGACCCAAGGAACGTGCTCCCAACAA
>CM031604.1:2736229-2771229 GCA_018398815.1 Conus ventricosus | reverse complement strand
CGTGAGAAAATCAACAGAATCAACAGTTTACACATAAATCAGGTCTACAGATGAATTAACAGCTACATTACTGACGTCCTTACAAGATTGCGCGCGCGCCGTTCTCCTCCTCTGCCTTCCTCCTTTCCCCTTTCCCCGTGCCTACTCCTCCCGCCCTTCTCTCTTTTCCTCCCCCTGTTCCCCTCACCCCCTTCCCCTCTCTTCTCTTCCTCCCCTCCCCTCAAATCCTATCCTGCCCTCACCTCATGCACCCCTCCCTTCTCACCCCACCCCCCTTCTCCCGTCTCCTCCTCCCTCCCCTTGCCTCCCCCCTCCCTCCCTCGTGTTCCGTCTTCCCCTAATCTCATGCTCCCCCCCCCCCCCCCTCCCCCGACCCTTTGCCTTAGACCAGTTTCAAATCACTCGGGAAAAAAAGAATTGTTTAATAAAAAGTGTCCGAACCTGGACTACATGCCAGGGCATATACATCTTCAATTTGAAGCTCTCCCAACTGAGCTCTTCCGGCTGACAGCAAGTAGGGCACTTTGAATCGGCATGGACACCAACGGCAAGGCGTGTTTTGACTCACTTGGAATGCACACATCGTTTTGTTTGGCCGTGTGGTGGCAAGAATATCGACACCTGTGGCACAATAGTGATTCGCTCTTTTGATGTGCCGGTATGCTGTAGAGTCATCACGCCGCCATTTGGAGATCAGACGAAAAGTGTGGATTTATATAACAGTTGACAAAGACAGACTGCACTGGACATAGCTAAATACTCAACAACAAACAGACGAATTGCGTTTTAGAGAGAGAGAGAGAGAGAGAGAGAGAGAGAGAGAGAGAGAGAGAGTGCGTGCGCGCGCGTGCGTGCGTGCGTCCGTGCGTGCGTACGTGTGTGTGTTGTGTGTGTGTGTGTGTGTGTGTGTGTGCGAATGCGCATAAAATTGTCACTGGATCTAGAAACTTACTTTTTATGCAATAGTTCTGCTCCCAATGTGTATATCGAAATTTTTTCCCCCGGTATGTTGTCGTACATTCAACTAATCCTCTCTCTCTCTCTCTCTCTCTCTCTCTCTCTTTCACACACACACACACACACACACACACACACACACACACACACACACACAGGCCAAGGGCCGCTCAGGCCGGTATGGACGGACACACAGAGAGAGACGTGTGCAGTGGAGCGACGCGGGTCCTTGTCTGGTCGCTGAGCGATAGCCGCCAAATGCTATGCATGGGCGACTCCCAGGGTGGCTCTCAACAGCCCAAATGGCCGCGCTGGTCATTGGTAAATGATGACACAATGTGCAGTCGCCGGCCATTATGTGGGTAAATTGTCCCCGCTTTAATAATTCAACGGTAGTTAATGACTCGCTCGTCCGAACGGCCATGCTTGCCATTTGGCAATCAACAGATAAGAGGTACACGCCGTCCGACATCCATATTTGATGCTCCGTTAATGGGGGAGTGGAGGGGGTGGAAAGCCTGAGGGAGATGAGTGGGGAAGGGGAGGTAACTGTCGTCCGTGTCCATATGTCTGTGGGATATGCATGAGTGTCAAATACTAGTGAACTGACCTCACCACTTTTCTGTACGTGTGAGCCAGCTAACCGTGATATTGCTGTCCACGGTGTTCGGCAGCTGTCGGTTTATCCTGGATTCTTTTTAGTCATCCCCCCCCCCAACTCCCCCTATGTTTCGGTTTGCCCACAAGACCGTCGCGCGCTCTTGTACTATTGGCTGACTGGTAGATGTGCCCAGTACACTCCTGGCAGGGTGTAGGTTGGTACGACAATCCTGACTTCTGGTGGTTCGGCTCAGTCAAACTGTGTGGAAACCATGAAGATATGAAGATGTGGCCAGTTCACTCCGGGGGCGGGGGGGGGGGGGGGGGGGGGTGTAGGTCGGTCCGACAATCCTGACTTCTGGTGGTTCGGCTCAGTCAGAACTGTGTGGAAACCACGTAGATGTGACCAGTACACTCCTGGCAGGTGTAGGTCGGTCCGACAATCATGACTTCCGTGGTCGGCTCAGTCAGAACTGTGTGAAACCATGTAGATGTGACCAGTACACTCCTGCAGGTGTAGTCGGTCCGACAATCATGACTTCCGGTGGTCGGCTCAGTCAGAACTGTGTGGAAACCAGTAGATGTGACCCTCCCTCGTCGGCCATGTCTGTGGCGAAGACGTAGTGACCGGATGGTGTGTGTGTGGTGTGTGTGTTGTGTGTGTGTGTGTGTGTGATGTGTGTGTGGGGTGTGTCGTGCGTGCTGCGTGCGTGCGTGCGTGCGTGTTGTTTGGGAGTACAGGCGACCGAATCAGTGTTATGCACAACAAGAGAGTTACTGTCGCGTGAGAAACCTGTGAACGATAACGCCCACGTTCGCTATCTTTACACGCACCCACAAACCTGGTTGTTACACTTAACCTCCCTTTTGCTCGTTTTTAGATGGCGCCTAAAAGATTTCAGAAATATTTCATGGTATGGATGATGATGTGATGATGATGATAATGACGATTAGTGATAGAAAAATGAACGTTATGCGCTGCGACCTAAAGGTAATAATGGCCATTGGTCAGATTTACCCAGTTCAAAACCAATTTATCAATTAGTCCTATTGGCAGAATCTACTATGTACTGCTATATCATTTGAAGAGCGACGAACATGTTTCCATTACCATACCGCCACTACAATACTAGTACTACCAAATGAACTAACACAACATACCTGGCATTGACAATACTAGTACTACCAAATGAACTAACTCTAACATACCTGGCATTGACAATACTAGTACTACCAAATGAACTAACTCTAACATACCTGGCATTGACAATACTAGTACTACCAAATGAACTAACTCTAACATACCTGGCATTGACAATACTAGTACTACCAAATGAACTAACTCTAACATACCTGGCATTGACAATACTAGTACTACCAAATGAACTAACTCTAACATACCTGGCATTGACAATACTAGTACTACCAAATGAACTAACTCTAACATACCTGGCATTGACAATACTAGTACTACCAAATGAACTAACTCTAACATACCTGGCATTGACAATACTAGTACTACCAAATGAACTAACTCTAACATACCTGGCATTGACAATACTAGTACTACCAAATGAACTAACTCTAACATACCTGGCATTGACAATACTAGTACTACCAAATGAACTAACTCTAACATACCTGGCATTGACAATACTAGTACTACCAAATGAACTAACTCTAACATACCTGGCATTGACAATACTAGTACTACCAAATGAACTAACTCTAACATACCTGGCATTGACAATACTAGTACTACCAAATGAACTAACTCTAACATACCTGGCATTGACAATACTAGTACTACCAAATGAACTAACTCTAACATACCTGGCATTGACAATACTAGTACTACCAAATGAACTAACTCTAACATACCTGGCATTGACAATACTAGTACTACCAAATGAACTAACTCTAACATACCTGGCATTGACAATACTAGTACTACCAAATGAACTAACTCTAACATACCTGGCATTGACAATACTAGTACTACCAAATGAACTAACTCTAACATACCTGGCATTGACAATACTAGTACTACCAAATGAACTAACTCTAACATACCTGGCATTGACAATACTAGTACTACCAAATGAACTAACTCTAACATACCTGGCATTGACAATACTAGTACTACCAAATGAACTAACTCTAACATACCTGGCATTGACAATACTAAGACTACCAAATGAACTAACCTCCTAACATACCTGGCATTGACAATACTAGTACTACCAAATGAACTAACTCTAACATACCTGGCATTGACAATACTAGTACTACCAAATGAACTAACTCTAACATACCTGGCATTGACAATACTAGTACTACCAAATGAACTAACTCTAACATACCTGGCATTGACAATACTAGTACTACCAAATGAACTAACTCTAACATACCTGGCATTGACAATACTAGTACTACCAAATGAACTAACTCTAACATACCTGGCATTGACAATACTAGTACTACCAAATGAACTAACTCTAACATACCTGGCATTGACATTACTAGTACTACCAAATGAACTAACTCTAACATACCTGGCATTGACAATACTAGTACTACCAAATGAACTAACTCTAACATACCTGGCATTGACAATACTAGTACTACCAAATGAACTAACTCTAACATACCTGGCATTGACAATACTAGTACTACCAAATGAACTAACTCTAACATACCTGGCATTGACAATACTAGCACTACCAAATGAACTAACTCTAACATACCTAGCATTGACAATACTAGCACTACCAAATGAACTAACTCTAACATACCTGGCATTGACAATACTAGTACTACCAAATGAACTAACTCTAACATACCTGGCATTGACAATACTAGTACTACCAAATGAACTAACTCTAACATACCTGGCATTGACAATACTAGCACTACCAAATGAACTAACTCTAACATACCTGGCATTGACAATACTAGTACTACCAAATGAACTAACTCTAACATACCTAGCATTGACAATACTAGCACTACCAAATGAACTAACTCTAACATACCAGGCATTGACAATACTATACTGTTCAAAAAAAGAAACGCAACAAATAATATTTTGGAATATGATGCAATATTTACATATTCCCAACATGAATGATGTTGACAAATAGCAGAATTGATTCACCCGTTCCTCTGCCATGTCAGTGTACAAGTTCAGCGCATGCCGTGCGATAAACACGTGCTGGTGGGCTAAAATCTAGCGCTGTAAACTTTCGACTGTCGGCGGATTTGCAGACGGGAAATTCACGTGCAAAGCACAGAATACAATACTCACAACACCTCAATAGCAGGGTATAAAAGGGGTTTGGCTTCATTGAAAAATGAAACCAGAAACGAAAGGAAAGAATGCCAAATCTGAATAGCCAACAACGAGAAAATGCGATAGGCCGGTTGCAGGCCGGACAGAGTCAAGCGGCCGTTGCCAGACATTTCAATGTGGCCAGAAGCACCATCAGTAGGCTTTGAAACCGGTTTGGAACGACGGTTTCAACAGCAGATCGACCTCGTTCAGGACGGCCAAGGTGCACAACCCGAGCCCAAGATCGCTACATTACGCTCCGCCATGTTCGGGATCGTTTCCTGTGTGTCTCCTCTACAGCCCAGGCCATCCCTGGCCACAGACGTGTAAGCGGGCAAACCGTACGCAATCGTCTACATGCTGTTGGAATGAGGGCTCGAAGACCTATCCGAGGACCCGTTATGACTCAGCGTCATCGCCAGGCACGACTTCAATGGTGCATGCAACATCTTCCCTGGGCTGTTCATCGTGAATGAAGACAGGTTTCATTCAGCAACGAATCACATTTCCTGCTGCAACGCCATGACCAGAGGAGGAGGGTCTATCGCAGAATGAATGAACGCTATGCACAGAACTGTGTTGATCAGGCACCTCCCCATGGTGGTGGAGGGGTAATGGTATGGGGAGCCATCAATTTCAGTGGCAGAAGCCCCCTAGTACTGGTCCAGGGACGACTTAATGCTCAGCGCTACATTGCAGAAATCCTCCAGCCTCACGTTCTTTAACTCCTGGCTGCTCCTGGTTCGATATTTATGCATGACAATGCTCGGCCACACTCGGCCCACTTAACACGACATTTCCTGGCTGCCAACAACATCAATCTCCTTCCCTGGCCCTCTATGTCACCGATTTAAACCCAATAGAGCACATTTTGGATGAGTTGGATCGCCGAGTCCGTGCCCGGGTTAATGCCCCTACAAATGAACAAGAGTTGTTCCAGGCTCTTCAGGAGGAGTGGGACACCATTCCACTGCGCGTCATCCGCAGTCTGCTGCGATCCCTGCCCAGGCGACTTCAAGGTGTGACTGCTGCACAGGGAGGACACACACGCTACTGACGTTCGAAAGGTGTGAGCTCTTCTGTAATGACTTTTTGGCACTGTTTTTTTCAACGCAAAATCAGATAAGCCATTATGTTTCAATCATCTCCACTTTAAACCGTGTTTTGCAGTTACCTGAAAATGTACAATGTTTTGAAAATAGTAAAGGCAGGTGACCAATTGCTGCTGTTGCGTTTCTTTTTTTTAACAGTATAGTACAACCAAATGAACTAACTCTAACATACCAGGCATTGACAATACTAGTACAACCAAATGAACTAACTCTAACATACCAGGCATTGACAATACTAGAACTACCAAATGAACTAACTCTAACATACCAGGCATTGACAATACTAGTACTACCAAATGAACAAACTCTAACATACCTGGCATTGACAATACTAGTACAACCAAATGAACTAACTCTAACATACCTGGCATTGACAATACTAGTACAACCAAATGAACAAACTCTAACATACCAGGCATTGACAATACTAGTACAACCAAATGAACTAACTCTAACATACCTGACATGGGCAATACTAGTACTACCAAATGAACTAACTCTAACATACCTGGCATTGACAATACTAGTACTACCAAATGAACTAACTCTCACATACCTGACATGGGCAATACTAGTACTACCAAATGAACTAACTCTAACATACCTGGCATTGACAATACTAGTACAACCAAATGAACTAACTCTAGCATACCTGGCATTGACAATACTAGTACAACCAAATGAACTAACTCTAGCACACCTGACATGGGCGATGTCCACTTGGCCACGTCTTGCGCCATTTCAGAATTAGTTATTCGGAAACGATCGAGAGGCTTCAAAATGTTAAAAGGCATTTAAAATCACTCCACCAGTTAACATGGACAAACAAATTACAAGAGGCGTTTCGGCCTCTTGGGTCTCCTTCAGGCAAGATAAGCCACTCTGAGGACGCCAAAAATGAAGAACGAGGAATCACTTCTCTTCTCAAATTCGGCGCAAGATGCTTAAAAGAAAATCTTCTGTGATAGCACTTTCAAAACCAGAACCAATAACGTTGTCATACACCCTTTCAGGCAGACCAACACGTGGGGGGACACAAAGGAAATGGGAGAGGTCAAGTCCTGTAAAACGTATACATCTAATTCAAGTTTAGTGAAGTTGTATCAGAAGAAATCGGGACTTCTGCGCGCCACTATACAGAAGCCGGAGAAAGGAATGGGCTCAATACTCGTTTTGTTACACACACACACACTCACACATACACACACACACACACACACACTCTCTCTCTCTCTCTCTCTCTCTCTCACACACACACACACACACACACACACACACACACACACACACACACACACACACACAGACACACACACACACACACAGGTGAAATGAAAAGGAGTGAACCTCACAGATATCCTAGTGATAGAATTGGTGGTGGGAAGAAAAAGGGGGAGGGTGGTGATGGTCGGGGTGGAAGCCACCCCAAGAGAGAGAGAGAGAGAGAGAGAGAGAGAGAGAGCGAGCGAGGACGAGCGAGCGAGCGAGATGGCTGATGCGATGGTGGGCATTGATAGGCGTGTCATCGTACACTATTCATATTCCCCGACATGCCCCGCGCGCGCCCCTGGGAGCGTGACGTCACAAAAAGCACATCAATCGTCAAGCACCCCCTGGGGAGCCGCCGACTGCTCTGTTTCCACCCGGATAAATAAAGCACTCATCTTTTGTGGGGCGGCCAGGGGCCGCGGGGCGGGGAGGCAAGGTCTCCAGTGACGGCAGTCTCGGCCACTTCATTTAGCAGAGTGCACGGGCTCTACATTATTGATGCCTGCTCACTTAGCCACCACCCGCCACCGCTGCTGCTGCTGCTGCCCGCCCCCGCTCCCCCGCCCCTCTCCTCCTCCGCCCGCGCGCTAACCGCCCTCCCAATCCTCATCATCATGCGCGCAAATTGGTCCGCGCCAATTGCCTCAGATTTCATTGGCCCTCACACGGGCGGCGGTGAGAGAGGTCGTGCCGCAACCTAATGAATTATTGTCTCTTTTCCCTCTTTGTTTCTTTCCTTCTCTCTCTCTCTCTCTCTCTCTCTCCGATAGGATCTGTTTTGATGAGTTACTTCTATTCGTTGGAAACCCGATGATCATGGCGGGTGGTTTGGAGATCACCGGGGCCTGAGCTGGCCACGATTAATGCGTGATGTCCCCCTCCATATTCCGCTCGCGGTGACCGCTTCAGCCCTGATCCCAAAGTAAACGGCTATGAACGGTAGTGGAAATGCCAGTGAAGGCATCAAAGAACGGGCGGAACGCCGGTTAACGACCGTGGACATGACGGACGTTTCTTCATGACGTGCTTCCAACAGCACTCTCTTGTGCCGGAGATGATTGCCGCAGTGACACCGCGGCCGTTCAGAGTCCAGTAGCAGTAGCGGCCAAGCCACAGTCGGTGGGTCCGAGTGATGATGATGCTCATCACTAGGACGACTGACCTCGTTCCTTACAGCGATCTAGGTCGAATTCCACGGTTGCTGAAGAACAAACGTTATCGTTCCCTTTCCCCCTGACAGCAATGCACTAACCCTTAACGGTAACACTTGGGCATAAAATCAATGTCTCCACTAGCTTTCGACCATGCCCAGATCGGCAATGAAGATATCAAAGTTTGCAGACACGTTTACAGAACAGCTCTCTGCCACGGGCACAGGACACCCCCCCCCCCCCCCACACACACACACACACATACACAGACACACACACACACACACACACACACACGCACGCACGCACGCACGCACGCACGCACGCACGCACGCACGCACGCACGCACACACACACACACACACACACACACACACACACTCCTCTTCCAGCTCCCATATTTCACACTCCCTTTTTCCTTATCTTGTCTGTCCTGTCAGCTAAGAACTTGACATGTCTGTCCTGTCAGCTAAGAACTTGACATGTCTGTCCTGTCAGCTAAGAACTTGACATGTCTGTCCTGTCACCTAAGAACTTGACATGTCTGTCCTGTCACCTAAGAACTTTCGCACTGCCCAAACCGACACCTGCGCACTGCCCAAACCGACACCTGCGTGGAGTTAGCAGCACAGAATTATAATGTAATCTCAAGCCCACGCTCACATCGGCTCTTCATTCACATCAATCTCATCAGCTGAGACTTGAACATACAGGGAATATGTTTCCGCTCTTTTGTTTAGGGAAGTGCCTGCCCCACTTGGAAGATTAAGCATGTAGTCTGATCTTTATAAAACTACACACACACACAAATCTGGATAAGTCATCGTTCACGGAAGCGCCCCCCCCCCCCCAACTCCTCCCCATTGCGTAAAGATCTGGAAACCTGCAATACATAATAGTTCAAGGCTGAATTGAAGTTATTTCTACTCATGCAGCGTTTCGTTTTGCTTGCTTGGATTTTGTGAGAAATGACTTGCAAATGCCAAAATGGTGCAATGCTTAAGTTAAATGTCGAATCTTCTCCTACTCACCAATTCTCCATTCCCCCATCATTCTTTTTTATTTTCATTTTTTTAAATGTTTACAACAGTTCACAAAGGATGTAAATGACACCAAGGCTGCATTGTTAGACGTTTGAAAAAAAGAAGAATGAACCGCAACGAAGCTTATTGTAGGTTAGAATCCACTGAACTGTAAACACTGAACAGGTCTGACACTTTTTGTCCATTTCCATGGCGTGTCCAGCTCCACACAGCATCACCATCGTGTCCAGCTCCACACAGCATCAACATCGTGTCCAGCTCCACACAGCATCACCATCGTGTCCAGCTCCACACAGCATCACCATCGTGTCCAGCTCCACACAGCATCACTATCGTGTCCAGCTCCACACAGCATCACCATCGTGTCCAGCTCCACACAGCATCACCATCGTGTCCAGCTCCACACAGCATCACCACAGCTTCCAGTCTGACTCTGTGTCCAGCTCCACACAGCATCACCATCGTGTCCAGCTCCACACAGCATCACCACAGCTTCCAGTCTGACTCTGTGTCCAGCTCCACACAGCATCACCACAGCTTCCAGTCTGACTCTGTCGTGTCCAGCTCCACACAGCATCACCACAGCTTCCAGTCTGACTCTGTCGTGTCCAGCTCCACACAGCATCACCACAGCTTCCAGTCTGACTCTGTGTCCAGCTCCACACAGCGTCACCACAGCTTGCGGTCTGACTGTCGTAGAACACATGCCCACAGCACTTCCCTGCCTGTCGTGGTTTTGTCAACTCCGTATGTCAGTCTCATCAGCCAGGTCGCAGGGGAAGGACATCGTCTTGGTCCTGCCCATTCTCTGATTCTGTAGGGACTCTGTGTCGACGTCTTTCTCGTTCAATGCCGAAGAGCGTTCCCTAAACGGCTTAGCAGTCACCATTTCTTGCTACAATAATCACGTTCCTGTATTCCGTCTTCGCTGCAGTCAATGTGACTTACCTTGTCTGACCTTATTTAAACGGAAAATCTTAACACAGACAGCTCTTCCCTAAAGTCCGCTGTCTTCTTGTGACATTACTTCTGCGTGTTTCAGATCCAGTGGAGGAGGAGGAGGAGTTTTTCTGATGGTGAAAATGACAACTTCATTTGAGAAATGGCATGTAACGTGAGAATCCTGTGTGCCTGTTCGTCTTTGCGCAGCGTTCGCGTTCTCTTTCAAACGTTTCATTGTTTAAAAGGATTATCTTTACGTTTTCTGAGGATTCTTTTGGTTTTTTGTTCGTTTGGAATGAATCAGCAATATTATGACCTTTTCACTATGCGTTTGTATGTTCCACAGCCGAAAAACAACATAGGCACTAAAAAATCTTCCATAAAAGAAAAGATCATTCTAGCAACGTCCCATTGAATAGACTTACTCATATCACCGAAAATAAGGTCTCCACTGACCAAAGCAGAATAATTTCAGTGTTTTATTAAGGAATTAAAGAAAAGCAGGAAACGTTAAATGAGCATATATTGTAGGTGAGTATTCCTGAAATCAGAACCAAACACTGTCAGGGTGAAGGACACGGCGGTGGGGGTAAGGGAAAAGGGAGGTAATGGGGAGGTAACAGCATGGCAAATGTTTGTCACTTCACGCCAAAACTTGAAAAAGTTGGCATCCAAATAAAGGTTACGGGTATTCTCGTTAACAAAGTGAAATCAAAGCCTATCGCTCGTAAAAAAAAAAAAAAAAAGAATGGTTAAGAGGATGTAAAAGGGGCAAAAGAAGAAAGGAACGGCAGAGAAAGACAGGAGTAAGAGGTAGAAAGGAACGGCAGAGAGAAAGACAGGAGTAAGAGGTAGAAAGGAACGGCAGAGAAAGACAGGAGTAAGAGGTGAAGAGAGGAAGGGGAAGGAGGGGTGGTGGTAAAGAAATGCACACAAGGTCGAAACAGCGGTAAAGAGAGGAGGGAGGGTGGTGGTGGTGGTGGTGGTGGTGGTGGTAAGAGTAGTTTGTAAAGTGAGCTCCTCTAAAGGCCCCGTGGTTTGACAGGGGTAACCTGTGTGACAGATAGGGGGGGGGGGGGTCGGGGTGGGGGTGGACTCGGGGACAGCAGCAGATGATGCGGGATATGGATGGGGAAGAGGAGCGAGGCGGGGTGGGGGGGGGGGGGGAGGGGCGTATCATCTGTCTGCAGAGGACTACCTCCCTTGCTGCATGTGCTGTGCCCGGCGCCACCCTGCTGGCCTCAGTCACTTAGCAAAATGACTTCTTGAACCGGGGGATGATGGAGAGAGAGAGAGAGAGAGAGAGAGAGAGAGAGAGAGAGAGAGAGAGAGAGAGAGAGAGAGAGAGAGAGAGAGAGAGAGAGACAGACAGACAGGCAGACAGACAGACAGACAGACAGACATTGAGACAGACAGACAGAGAGTGAGAGAAAAATGAGAAAGAGATCGAGAGAAAGAAACAGAGAGACCGACCGACAGACAGACACAGAGAAAAACAGAGAGAGAGAGAGAGAGAGATAAAGATAACGATAACGATAAAGATAACGATAATTTATTCAGAAAGAAAGGCCACAGCCCCATTTGAAGGGAGTGAGTAATAAAGAACATAATTAAACAAGGTATTTTATCACAAAGATTTAAATATTCTCAACATACGCAATTTACCTTGGTCAAATCACACCTTCTTTTAAATGATTTGTACAGATATAAAGCAAGATTCCTTGCAACGTTGTAATGTTTTGACGACAAAAGACAGACTAACTTGAACAGTGCTGGACGTCGATGATATTTGAACGGAATAAGTTTTTGTCGTAGATCTGCCAGAACAGGACATAAGAATACAAAATGAAGTTCATCTTCCCTAGCAGATTTACACAACGGACACAACAAATCGTTTTCTGTGTGGATATTATATCGTTGACGATGCACAGCAATATCCGAAACGCCAAACCTGAATTTTGTTAGTTCAGACCTGATAGATCTATTCAAGCTCACAGACAGATAAGCTTCTGCTTCTACTACATGATTACTTTTCAGCAGTCTAAATAATGAAAACCGTTCGCTGTGTTGAATATGGCTACCCCAGTCTTGCCATCTACAATCTATTGTTCGTTGCTTGAAACAAGCCAAGAAACTGCTGACACAGCCAACCCCTTGTTCTAACCATACAAACGAAAAACCATAATTACATAAACATTTACGAATGCCCGATGCCCACGTAGTTTTCCCTCTCATATCCAGGTCAAACAATGTTTTATAAGCTTTGGCTGGCAGTCTATGTTGCCTCATACGTAACAGTTTAAGCCAGTATCTTACACATTTTATATATGAATTCAAATAAATAGGGAATCTACCAAGTTCTACATACGTCAAGTCATCTGGGGTACGCCTATCGACATTCAAAAACCGTTTCATAGCAAATAAGTGCAATTTCTCTATGTCGTGACCTTTCTCCAAACCCCAAATCTCAGCGCCATACTGGACTATAGGCTGAACCTGGGCATCAAACATCCTGAAAAATAGTTTTACTGACTCGTTTTCAAACTTATCTAAGAAGCTTAAAATAGCCATAACAGCCCGCTTCCCTTTACCCACAAGATCTTGGCAGGCAAACGAAAAATTTAGTTTTGTAGAAAAATATAAACCCAGATATTTGTAGGCGTTCACAATCACAATTTCAGAATTTCCATAAGACCATTTTTCACGCGACGACAAATATCCACCCTTTCGAAAAATTATGTTTGTTTTGTCCATGTTTACTTTAAGATGTAATCAGTGCGCCGCTGAGTACAAATTGTTCAACTAGTTTTGAAGCCCTATAACAGTTTCAGACAGTAAAACGATAGCATCTGCAAAAAGTAGAATGAATATTTCAATCAAATCAAATGAAACACCATGTTTCCCTTCTCGATAATTTCCAAAGCTAATTCGTTAATAAACAAAGACAATAAAACAGGACTACAAACATCACCCTGCTTAACACCCTGTGTGCATATAATGTACTCACTAAATTTTGCAGAGAGAGAGAGAGGGAGAGAGACAGACAGACAGACAGACAGAGACAAAGAGACAGACACAGAGACAGAGAGAGACAGAAACACAGAGAGAGACACACACACACAGAGACAGAGACAGACAGACAGACAGACAGACAGACAGACAAAAGAGGGAGAGAGACAGACAGACAGACAGACAGACAGAGACAAAGAGACAGACACAGAGACAGAGAGAGACAGAAACACAGAGAGAGAGACACACACACACACACACAGACAGACAGACAGACAGACAGACAGACAGACAAAAGAACGGAGGAGGCAGCTGGAAAGCCGAGAGGGCGGAGGTGGTATTGTGTATGTTGGGTGAAGTATGCTGACAAGGTTTAGACTTACCTCTGTGGAACTGAAAACAATTAGCCGGTCACGTCAACTACCGAATATCAACCCATTAACAACTGAAACATCAGCTGTCAACGAAGTCAGACTATACGCTAGTCGACTGACAGTGTGTTAAAATCCGACAGATGTTCTGATGGACATCCAAAGGGAAACCTCCATACCGAGACAGTTTCTGGAACAAAAGAAATGAATCTTCATCAATACCGTTATAACTCAGGTGTTGAAACTCTAGCATACATTGTGGAGGGCGCAGATCTCCAAAAGATCAAACGGGGAGTGAATCTAGCTTCCGATCCAGATCCATCACAATGTAAGAGCAGAAAGAAACAGTGTGCTTCACATGGGAGAGATAAGGATCGGCAGATTGTTTCCAACTCGGTTTTGTTTATTTTTCCACATTTCATGGGGCAGACCTGTTTATGACTGAAAACAAAACTAATTTATGTTAGTTGAAGTAACACCAGGCACGGGGTAGAAAGAGTTTCTTCATAGTTCATCTAACAGGACGTGGAAAATTCAACTTGTGAACAATTGTATGTATAGAATACTTCGATATCCCAGGACGACATGTTACTTCGTTGTAATTATCAAATCGTGAGCAGTAATTTCGCAGCTTTCATACCGAATGGATAACCTGTAATGATCTTGCTGAGCGGATATCAGATCCGCGGTTTGATCCGGATCACCACCACAGATCCGCACCAAAGTGGGTTTCTTCTGAAATCACAGTCCATCTTTCCATACAGTTGGACTGAAATCGGTTCTGCAGCATTTGCATAACCGTATCAACAAAACAAAATGAAACAAACAAACAAAAAAAAACCACCAACCAACGAACCAAAAAAACCAACAACCCAAAAACAAAACAAAACAAAAAACACCGGATGAGGAGACGCCCCACCCCCCTCCCCTATTGCAGATGGATGTAAAAAACTTGTCTCAGAAATGACGTCAAGGGAAAATCCCCGAACAAGGTCTTCAAGGAATCTGCAGGAAAATGGCGATGGCTAAAGTGTCGAATCCCAACGCTCAATGGATGGTTTACTGCACTGTGTGGGTCGTCACAGGACACACAGCACAGAACTTCTTCAGTCTTTTCATGGTAAAACACTGGAGACAAGTGTGACTACCGTGCAGCCTGGTCGTCACTGGGTACACAGTCTTTTCATGGTAAAACACTGGAGACAAGTGTGACTACCGTGCAGCCTGGTCATCACAGGGTACACAGTCTTTTCATGGTAAAACACTGAAGACAAGTGTGACTACCGTGCAGCCTGGTCATCACAGGGTACACAGTCTTTTCATGGTAAAACACTGAAGACAAGTGTGACTACCGTGCAGCCTGGTCATCACAGGGTACACAGTCTTTTCATGGTAAAACACTGAAGACAAGTGTGACTACCGTGCAGCCTGGTCATCACAGGGTACACAGTCTTTTCATGGTAAAACACTGGAGACAAGTGTGACTACCGTGCAGCCTGCACCGGCGTGTGCTCTGTGGAGTTGTCAGGGACAGTTGGTGAGGGACACTGTGAGTCTGGAGGGAGTTCAATGTATACGACCAGTTTCCTTGTTCTAAATCTCTTGCCAGAGCTTTTTTTTTTCCCACGGGTCTTGGACTTCTGGTTTGAGATCGAAAAAGGAAATAGACTTTTTTCTCCCGTTTTCTTTTTTATTTGTGGTATTTTGCTGAGAGGTGAGCGCCCTCGTTACATCGAATGTCAACAGCAGCATGAATTCAAGAGAAAACTTCCCCGAAGTTGGAGTAGGGCTGCCTTAACGGCGGGATTAAAAAAAAAACTATCATACACACAAAACTTCACTCGCTTTGTTGGGAAGATGGGATTAATCCTTGCCTGTCTATACAGGGAGTGTCCGCAGGAGTATCAGCCTGCGTACGCAGAAAGAGAAAAAACAAGATGCAAAGCATATAAACGTACTCCCAGTTTATCCTGAATACGCGTGAGATATTCCATAAAGAGGAAAAACCGTCTTGGGCTGGTGTAACCGTCAGTATTGGCTATTCTGGTAAACATCGGCTATCGTCTGTGGCCTAAAATGAACATACTTACAAATTTTCAGAAAGATCGGCCAAGAACTTTCTGAGATTTTCCATAAAGAAGAAAACCATTATGGGCCGTTAGTAACGGCTATAACGGTAAACTTAAACATCGGGCATCATCCGTGACCCATAATGAACATATCTACAAATTTTCAGAAATATCGGCCACGTATTTTCTGAGATATTCCATAAAGAAGAAAACCCGTTACAGGCCGTTACAGCCGTTAGTAACGGCTGTAACGGTAAACTAAAACATCGGGCATTATTCGTGACCCTTAATGAACATACCTGCTAATGTTCACAAAGATCGGCCAAGTACTTTCTGAGATATTCCATGAAGAAGAAAAGGCGTTACAGGCCGTTACAGCCGTTAGTAACAGTATAACGGTAAACTAAAACACCGGACATCATCTGTGACCCATAATTAACATTTTCAGAAAGATCGGCCAACTGCTTTCTGAGATATTCTATAAAGAAGAAAAAGCGTTACAGGCCGTTACAGCCGTTAGTAACGGCTGTAACGGTAAACTAAAACGTCGGTCATCATCCTTGACCCATAATGAACATACCTACAAATTTTCAGAAAGATCGACCCAGTAGTTTTGTCTGGAGCGAGTGGAACACATTTTGACCACGGACACACAGACAGACACACACACACACAGACACACACACAGCATTTCGTCGTTCCCATTCTAAAGTACTTCTTGTTCTTTAAGAACTGGGAGTACAAAAAAAGAAAAGAGAGAGAGAGAGAGAGAGAGAGAGAGAGAGGAGAGAGAGAGAGAGAGAGAGAGAGCAATTTTGTAGTTGTCAGTGTGGAGATGATAGTAAACAGTTCATGAAATGTCGAAGATACCATGAAATGTCGAAGATACCCAATCGATCAACAAGCGGAATAAGTCAATCATGAATATGGAACCAATCAATCAGGAAGTGAAAACTAACCAACACGAAAAAAAAAACCCAACCAACTAATCGATCAGCAGCTGAATATCCGTCAATGAAAATTGACACAGCAATCAATGACTGAATCAATCGTCCATCCATGACAGTAAGCCAGTCAATCAATCGACTGAAGAACAATGAACCAATCATCAATCAAACCAAAATCAATCGCCCAATCTGCAACCTAAGATCAATGAACCGATCAAAAATGGAAAACCAATCAACCGATCAACACTTGGAAACCCATCTAAGCGGTCAACGGCTGGACATCCCCTGGGCAATGAACAACTGAAACAGTGTGTTTAACATCTGAAAACCAACCATTCATTTGAAAAAGAGTGTTTAACTTCTGAAAACCAACCATTCATTTGAAAAAGAGTGTTTAACATCTGGAAACCAACCATTCATTCAACAGTTTAGGTCATCTCCACGACAGAAAACGGACAAAAGAGACGGGAGATAAATAAATAACTGATTTTTTTTTCTTCTGACAAACTACACCTACATGTTTGAAATGTACTAGTTTCTGTTTGTTTGGAAAGGGATACTGGAGACAGAAAGACAGACTCATGGAGAGAGAGAGAATGAGGGAAAGGTGTGGTAAGGGGGGTGGGTGGGTGGAGACGGGAGGAAGAGACGGTATCTCTTTTGGTCATTAGGTCCGTGGGGAAGTCGTCTGTCTGTGCATCGGCTAAAGGGTGTTGGTATTCATGATCCGATCAGGTGAAGGTTAGTATTCCCATCTCTTTGCCTATGTTCGGCCAGTTTGCCTGCTGATGCGGCGGTATGGAAGGGAAAGGCTCGTGACTCTTGCTCTTTATGTGGTTATTCACAATCAGGTCAGTGAAAGGCCATCATCCACGTATCTCTGCTAGCATCAGGGCCAGTGTGACTGATGGTGCTTGGATTATTAAACGGCTGCGCTGATGACTTCTGCTCTTCATATATGCTGATTTTCTCCGCATTTGTTTGGAGCTCATGTATAGAACAGGCCTACAAAGATGCTCTGTATTTGCTGTCATTTTCTGGCGATGGTTTCCAAGACTTTAGTGGAGTTTCTGATGCACGAGATCGCCCCCAGGAGCGCGGGTTCCGTGGAGTTTGTTCATGTGTGTGTGTGTGTGTGTGTGTGTGTGTGTGTGTGTGTGTGTGTGTGTGTGTGTGTGTGTGTGTGAGTGTGCGTGCGTGCGTGCGTGCGTGCGTGCGTGCGTGCGTGCGTGCGTGCGTGCGTGCGTGCGTGCGTGCGTGCGTGTGTGTGTGTGTGTGTGTGTGTGTGTGTGTGTGTGTGTGTGTGTGTTTTGTGTGTGTGTGTGCGCGTGCGTGCGTGTGTGTGTGTGTGTGTGAAACAATACGATAATTTCTCTCTCCCCTCTCTCTCTCTCTCTCTCTCTCTCTCTCTCTCTCTCTCTCTCTCTCTCTCTCTCTCTCTCTCTCTCTGTGTTTATTAACTGGTACATATTTACTATTCAGCATCAAATCCTTTGCGAGTACTTCTCTATCTTTTTTTAAAAAAATTAACCTGACATCAGCCACCGAAAGCGAATTTTAA
Source organism: Conus ventricosus (assembly GCA_018398815.1). Taxonomy (NCBI): domain Eukaryota; kingdom Metazoa; phylum Mollusca; class Gastropoda; order Neogastropoda; family Conidae; genus Conus; species Conus ventricosus. The sequence goes on along the minus strand of CM031604.1, from coordinate 2,752,867 downwards.
GATCATCCAAACCGGTGTTTTAGTCTATTGTCGTTAGATCATCATCACTGCTTATGGTATTCAGAGCTCCTGTTCACCCGCTGACTGAACCTCAGTGCCAGAGTCACTTGAACTGCTTTACACTGGACACAAAGTGATCGTTGTAGCCTCAGTGCCAGAGGAGTCACTTGAACTGCATTACACTGGACACAAAGTGATCGTTGTAGCCTCAGTGCCAGAGGAGTCACTTGAACTGCTTTACACTGGACACAAAGTGATCGTTGTAGCCTCAGTGCCAGAGTCACTTGAACTGCTTTACACTGGACACAAAGTGATCGTTGTAGCCTCAGTGCCAGAGGAGTCACTTGAACTGCTTTACACTGGACACAAAGTGATCGTTGTAGCCTCAGTGCCAGAGTCACTTGAACTGCTTTACACTGGACACAAAGTGATCGTTGTAGTCTCAGTGCCAGAGGAGTCACTTGAACTGCTTTACATTGGACACAAAGTGATCGTTGTAGCCTCAGTGCCAGAGTCACTTGAACTGCTTTACACTGGACACAAAGTGATCGTTGTAGTCTCAGTGCCAGAGGAGTTACTTGAACTGCTTTACACTGGACACAAAGTGATCGTTGTAGCCTCAGTGCCAGAGTCACTTGAACTGCTTTACACTGGACACAAAGTGATCGTTGTAGCCTCAGTGCCAGAGTCACTTGAACTGCTTTACACTGGACAAAAAGTGAGCGTTGTACGTATTGATGATCTAAACAGGAACCAATCCGGGAACTTTCTTTTGGGCGGACAGGAAGAGAGGGAGTAGAGGGGTTTAATTTTGTTTGTTTGTTTGTAGCTTTTCATTGGCTGATTTCTGGCTGAATGGTCACGGGGGCAGTGCTGGTTCCAAGTAATGTCCCTTTGTCTTGTCAGGGGTGCGGAGATTATAGCACTTCATTTCGTAGAAACATCACACAGGGCGTGAAGGATGATTATGTTCAACCGTGGAAACATCACACAGGGCGTGAAGGATAATTATGTTCAACCGTGGAAACATCACACAGGGCGTGAAGGATAATTATGTTCAACCGTGGAAACATCACACAGGGCGTGAAGGATAATTATGTTCAACCGTGGAAACATCACACAGGGCGTGAAGGATGATTATGTTCAACCGTGGAAACATCACACGGGGCGTGAAGGATAGTTATGTTCAACCGTGGAAACATCACACGGGGCGTGAAGGATAGTTATGTTCAATCGTGGAAACATCACACAGAGGGTGAAGGATAATTATGTTCAATCGTGGAAACATCACACAGAGGGTGAAGGATAATTATGTTCAATCGTGGAAACATCACACAGGGGTGTGAAGGATAATTATGTTCAACCGTGGAAACAGCCACTACAGGAAAGTTATTAATGTATGTTGTATAGAAATACATAACACAAACTAAGCCGTGAAAAATTTATCTCAACTTCCAGACACATACGTTCATTCGCTGATTAAATATCATTGATGCAGCCATAAATCACACATTGATGCAGCCATAAATCACACATTGATGCAGCCATAAACCACACATTGATGCAGCCATAAACCACACATTGATGCAGCCATAAACCACACATTGATGCAGCCATAAACCACACATTGATGCAGCCATAAACCACACATTGATGCAGCCATAAACCACACATTGATGCAGCCATAAACCACACATTGAATTAGGCAGGAGAGATGGAGAAGGTAGGGAAAACAGAATGGGTACAGAATGTGATATGGGAAGGGCTTGCGATGAGTTTCATTTCATTCTAGAATGCCCTGAAAATGTGGCACTTCGTAATACGCTGATGCCCAGAAAATACTAGTCTCCAATGCCAATGTTTGATTTATGCAATTGATTTCAGGCTGGAATGAAAGCACAACTAGTACATCTTAAGATATGCAAATTCATAAAACTTGGGAAGGGAAGGGTGCATAAAGTATTATTTAATTTCTAGCTGTTTCGATTGTTTATTTAGTTTTGAGAGTATCAACTATATAACAGTGAAAATGTAAATATTGAGAATGATTTGCCTCCATTTTGATTATTTTGTGATGTAATGTTCCGCATTAATTTGCTCGTTGTGAAGCTGACCAGTTTATTTCTATTGTATTCTCCACACTCCAAAAGAGATGAAACTTCTTGAGTCTGGAATTCTTGAATCTCGTTCTTCAAAACAAACGCAGCCGCCGTTTCCCTGGCTGAAAATAATGGTCAGACCGCTGTCTGGGTGGTGCCAGCAGCCACACCCGTTTTAATGCTCCTGAGAGACCTGCAGATGGACTCTGGCAGCGAGAGCAGGGTCGCCATGTTGTGTGCCACGTGACACCGCCACCAACAGCTTGTGTGTCGGCAGTGTCGTTGGACGGGGTCCCCGGGGGCCGGGCGGTGACAGCGGGGGGTGCTGATGCGCCGTTATCGTGCAAGGGGACGACAACCCGACCAGGCATCAAACTGAACCCGTGACGGGTCGCCGGCCGTCTCCGGTCCGCTCGTTAGTCCCTGATTGGGGCGAATTTATCGCCGGCCGGGTTCCCCTCCATTTGTTCACATCTCGCACCCCCCCCCCCCCTCTCCCAGGACCTGTTTGTCGTCAACAGCGAGACGGGTACAGGATCGAAAGGGAGGCTCCCTCTGGGAAATCAAGTGTCCCCTTGTCTTAGGGCCCTGCTGATGGGGGAGAGATGAGGTCTTCTTAATCACGGCCTCCAACTCCATATTGTCTCCGGTGTTGCCGACAGGGGCTAATGGCCGTCACTTTATCGCCGGCGCTCGCCGACACCCATGATGGCTGATAGAGCGGCCGGACACCGCCAACCCGCGGCGTCGTTCTGGGGCCGGAGAAGCCCACACTGCTCTCCTCTCTCCTTTCTCCCCCCTCCCGTCATCCAAAGGAGTGTCAGATAAGTTGTCAGCGTTCAGATACAGCGGCGGCCAGGGAGGGAGCTGGGGTGTGGAAACACGATTTGTCCCGGCCGAGGATCCCACCACTCACACATGACGTGCAGTGACCGGGGAGTCGGCAAGCACTCGCCATCATTATTGGTCACCGCTCGCCCAGCGCTCCGGCACAAACCACGGTCGTCTGACAACGTCAGCGTCAGACAAGGAACGTGCTGGGTATGAACAGATGGGTGGGTGTCAGGAGACGTGGATCGTATGAGGAGGAAGCTGAAAGTCACCTGACTGGTCCTGACGGTCACGTGCTTTAGGATACAATTTCCGGTAAACGAGGAGGAGAGATAAGACGTTTACGAACGAGTGTATCCAATATTTATGAGGGTGGGTGGGTGTTGCTTGATTTTTTTTCAATTAGTGTGTAAAAAGCAAGTCCATCTCAATAATCAACGCGTCTTGAAGATGTTTCTATGTTGACTTCTCCGTGTAGATCATATCAGTTTGTTTCAGTTGGTCAGAAGGTCTACGAGATCTGTCCCTCATGACACCATCCTCTGTCCTGTTATTATTATTATTATTATTATTATTATTATTATTATTATTATTATTATTATTATTATTATTATCATTATAATGAATACTTATATAGTGCCTATTCTCGGCAAGAGACTAAGCTCTAAGCGCTTTACAATCCACACTAGTTTACACAACGGGCTGCCTACCTGGGTAGTGCCGACTGAAGAGCTGCCAGCTGGCGCTTTGTACAGTCGTTTCCCCGTGTCGTCCATTCCATATCGTTCAATATCGTTCACTCAATTTCCTTACTTCCTTCATTCTTTCCATTTCTTACGCACGGTGCATGCTATGTATAACGTGTCATCCATACCAACGGCCAAACTGGCCTACTCTTCCGAAAGTTGGTGATGGGATTTCACGTGTGTGCAAGATGTTGTGCATGCGTTCACACACGGAACCTCGGTTTATAGTCTCATTCAAAGGACTGTATGGGAAGTGGAGTCAGAACCAATGTTAACTCTGAGGGAAAAATCCCCCTGTACTGAAACGGCCCGGCGGAGATTCGAACCCGCAACCCCAGGATCACCACGATTACAAACCAGAGCTCTACCAACTGAGCTATTCCGGCCCCAGTAATGTACACAGTTATTGCTGTCTGTCCATGTACAACAGTTATTGCTGTCTGTCCATGTCCTCTGTCATGTACAACAGTTATTGCTGTCTGTCCATGTACAACAGTTATTGCTGTCTGTCCATGTCCTCTGTCATGTACAACAGTTATTGCTGTCTGTCCATGTACAACAGTTATTGCTGTCTGTCCATGTCCTCTGTCATGTACAACAGTTATTGCTGTCTGTCCATCATGTCCTCTGTCATGTACAACAGTTATTGCTGTCTGTCCATGTACAACAGTTATTGCTGTCTGTCCATGTCCTCTGTCATGTACAACAGTTATTGCTGTCTGTCCATCATGTCCTCTGTCATGTACAACAGTTATTGCTGTCTGTCCATGTCCTCTGTCATGTACAACAGTTATTGCTGTCTGTCCATGTCCTCTGTCATGTACAACAGTTATTGCTGTCTGTCCATCATGTCCTCTGTCATGTACAACAGTTATTGCTGTCTGTCCATCATGTCCTCTGTCATGTACAACAGTTATTGCTGTCTGTCCATGTCCTCTGTCATGTACAACAGTTATTGCTGTCTGTCCATCATGTACAACAGTTATTGCTGTCTGTCCATGTCCTCTGTCATGTACAACAGTTATTGCTGTCTGTCCATGTCCTCTGTCATGTACAACAGTTATTGCTGTCTGTCCATCATGTACAACAGTTATTGCTGTCTGTCCATGTCCTCTGTCATGTACAACAGTTATTGCTGTCTGTCCATGTCCTCTGTCATGTACAACAGTTATTGCTGTCTGTCCATCATGTACAACAGTTATTGCTGTCTGTCCATGTCCTCTGTCATGTACAACAGTTATTGCTGTCTGTCCATCATGTCCTCTGTCATGTACAACAGTTATTGCTGTCTGTCCATCATGTCCTCTGTCATGTACAACAGTTATTGCTGTCTGTCCATGTCCTCTGTCATGTACAACAGTTATTGCTGTCTGTCCATGTCCTCTGTCATGTACAACAGTTATTGCTGTCTGTCCATCATGTCCCCTGTCATGTACAACAGTTATTGCTGTCTGTCCATGTCCTCTGTCATGTACAACAGTTATTGCTGTCTATCCATGTCCTCTGTCATGTACAACAGTTATTGCTGTCTGTCCATCATGTCCTCTGTCATGTACAACAGTTATTGCTGTCTTCCTTTGCGACATTGTTGCCTGTCAGCTTTTACCCTTTTACCTCATCAGAAACATTTTCGTGTGTGTGTGTGTGTGTGTGTGTGTGTGTGTGTGTGTGTGTGTGTGTGTGTGTGTGTGTGTGTGTGTGTTCGTGCGCGCGCGCGCGCGCGCGCGTGTGTGTGTGTGTGTGTGTGTGCGTGAGTGTGTTGTGTGCACACGCGCGCGCACGCGCGTCCGCGTGCGTGCGTGCGTGCGTGCGTGGTGTGTGTGTGTGTGTGTGTGTGTGTGTGTGTGTGTGTGTGTGTGTGTGTGTGTGTGTGTGTGTGTGGTGTGTGTGCGCGCGCGGTGTGTGCGCGCGCGCGCACGCGCGTCCGCGTGTATTTTGGTCTTGTCGACTCCTGTTCAAAGCTGCCGATATATGTAATCAATCTAACAATCATGTCAGGTTAGACTAATGTCCTTTCAAGTGTCTTCAACACTGATTTAAAAAGAAAGTCACCACCTGAAAATGTCTGCTGGAGCAAATTACATCAACAGAATTTCCAAACCAGTCGTATTTTTCTATGCGTGTGGAAAAAAAAAGTTCAATCGAAAGAATAAGAAAACAGAAAAAAAGACTCGTGGAGAGAAAGATGAGAGAAATGTGTCAACGCCGACCTCTAACCCAAAGGCGGCACGGGCAGAAATCCTGTCAGCCCCGACGGGTGAGCTGGGAGACTCAGGTCAGTATCAGCCCCAAGCCCTCAACACCCCCGCCAAGTGCAGAGCACACATCCCCCGCCCTGAACCCTGACATCAGCGGCACGAGCCGGGCCTCAAGTGCATGACGGGAACGCCGAGAGACGGAAACTGAACCCTGGGTAAACTGTGCAGAAAATTGCTTTTGTCTGGCCCCTAAATGCCGTTAATCTGGGTGTAGCTGTCGTCATTAGAGCAGAGAGCTTCCCCGACACTGGTTCGTGTTTCTCCTCCTGTCCGCTGATGCCGTCACTTACCTCCCCTTCTTCCGCTGTGCATTTCAGCCCCGGAAGTCATAACTCACCGCTAGGCGGCTCTCGCTGCTCTCCTGTGCACGCGATGGGTCTAGGTCAGGAATGGCCAATCTGAAAGCTGCTGTCTGCGCATGCCTGGTCGTACTGATACAGTGCCGCCCGGTTTGTTTGGCACCGGGGTGATCGTTCTTGTTCTTTTAGAAGTGAGGATGATTTGAAAATCTGATGTCGTGACAAGTTGTTAGGAGTAGTCAAGATCACGGATTTACTGCTTCACTAACTTTAATAATTCAGTTGATAGAATGCCGGACTCGTGGTCCTGGTGATCTTGGCATTGTGGGTTCGTATCTCCACCGGGCCGTTTCAGTGTAAGTGAAGTTTTCCATCCGAGTTAACACTGATTCTGACTCCCATTTCTCGAAAACTACTTCGAAACTCAGGTTCTGTGTGTGAATGCACGCATAGCAGCTTGCACACGTAAAATTCCAAGACAAACTTTTGAAAGGGGAAGGCGAGTTTGGCCGTTGGTATAGATGAAAAGCATAAACATACATGCGTCCTTTTTGAAAAATCGAAAACAGTAATGAAAAGGACAGTGATTCAATGAAAAAAAAGTAGCACCAGAAGACGGCTTTGCAGTCGACTCTACCCATGTAGGCAGCCTGTCAGTCGACTCTACCCATGTAGGCAGCCTGTCAGTCGACTCTACCCATGTAGGCAGCCTGTCAGTCGACTCTACCCATGTAGGCAGCCTGTCAGTCGACTCTACCCATGTAGGCAGCCTGTCAGTCGACTCTACCCATGTAGGCAGCCTGTCAGTCGACTCTACCCATGTAGGCAGCCTGTCAGTCGACTCTACCCATGTAGGCAGCCTGTCAGTCGACTCTACCCATGTAGGCAGCCTGTCAGTCGACTCTACCCATGTAGGCAGCCTGATGTGTTAAAAAACAAACGAACAAGCAAAACAACAAAACAAACAAACAAACAAACAAACAAACAAACAAAAACGCATGGATTTAAAGAACTTAGATTGAAAATTTGGCCTGTACCTGAGGAAAGCGCTATAACTCTCAATAATGATGCTAATAACCTTCCCACAAGTCAAGTCGTTTACAGTTCGGGCAACCATGCGTCCCATATCAAGGTGGTAACGGTGAGGTGTAAACAGCGATGCTAACACGAAAACACCGAGGCAGACACGTGGTTGATGTGAAATTTATAAACTACTGTTCAGCAAAATTTCTAAGCAAGTTTAGGACAGAAAATGGCACTATCAAATTGATACATAATCCGGCAAGCAATGGCAGTGATGTTGCAAGACAACTTTGAACTTCTAATAGTAACAAATAGTAGCCGCATCCCTATTTCTATTGTGGTAAATTGATGAATATGCTCATGAAGACAGTACTGATGATGGTCCTGATATGAAACCCGTCAGCAAAGATCTGCCCTTTGTTGCCCAACAAAATTGTGATTCGTCGGTGCAATGTCTTTCGATGAAATGATCCAATTGCTCATAACTTGTTGAATTCAATACAGAATCTACAAGTTCTGCTAACCGCCGTTGTGTAGTGGTCACCGTCGCCAGCTTGTGGATTGGGAGAACATGGGTTCTTATCCCATTAGAGACTCTGAATTGTGGGATTCTATCCAGAATTGGGTGCGCTACGGGTTCAGATGGGAAGACTGGCACCATGCAGTGGAGTTTCATCCTCTGAATTGGTATGTCTGTGAGAGTGTTGCCCAAATTTCATCACCAACTCTGCAGGTCTGTATCTCTCGGGTGTGGTTGACCCCAGGACTCATCAATAAAGAAAGCACTGAATAAAGTTCCATCATGCAGTCTCAGACCAGACGGAACTGTTCAGCATCAGGACACATCAATAAAGAAAGCACGGAATAAAGTTCCATCATGCAGTCTCAGACCAGGACGGAACTGTTCAGCATCAGGACACATCAATAAAGAAAGCACTGAATAAAGTTCCATCATGCAGTCTCAGACCAGGACGGAACTGTTCAGCATCAGGACACATCAATAAAGAAAGCACGGAATAAAGTTCCATCATGCAGTCTTATACCAGTACGGAACTGTTCAGCATCATGTTTATCATTTTCATCTTCTATAACCACAATTTAAAAAAAAAAAAGGAGGGGGGGGAAATTGTGTAGCTCTTTAAACTCTGTTCGCATAGTGACGTCATGTTTTACGGCGACGGTATCTGTACATTCACGGGCAATGTCTTGGAGGGATGCCGTGGCACCCGTCGGATAGAGGGGGGGGGTGGGGGGGGGGTGGGGGGGGGGGGGGGGAGGGGGGGTTAGGAGGAGGCGCTCACTCGCAGTGGCTCCACGACCAAACAGTGAATGTCATCTGCAGGGAGGTGGCAGCGGGCTTAGTAGGTGGTGCCCTGTGTGACGTGGATCAGAACAGACACCACTTAACACCACGGAAATAACTGGGTACCAGTGCACTGTCCACTGAACACCACGGAATTGACTGGGTACCACTGCACTGTCCACTGAACACCACGGAATTGACTGGGTACCACTGCATCTGGTCCACTGAACACCACGGAATTGATTGGGTACCAGTGCACTGTCCACTGAGCACCACGGAAATGACTGGGTACCAGTGCACTGTCCACTGAACACCACGGAAATGACTGGGTACAACTGCACTGTCCACTGAACACCACGGAATTGACTGGGTACCACTGCACTGTCCACTGAACACCACGGAATTGACTGGGTACCAGTGCACTGTCCACTGAACACCACGGAAATGACTGGGTACCAGTGCACTGTCCACTGAACACCACGGAAATGACTGGGTACCAGTGCACTGTCCACTGAACACCACGGAAATGACTGGTACCAGTGCACTGTCCACTGAACACCACGGAAATGACTGGGTACCACTGCACTGTCCACTGAACACCACGGAATTGACTGGGTACCAGTGCACTGTCCACTGAGCACCACGGAAATGACTGGGTACCAGTGCACTGTCCACTGAACACCACGGAAATGACTGGGTACCACTGCACTGTCCACTGAACACCACGGAAATGACTGGGTACCAGTGCACTGTCCACTGAGCACCACGGAAATGACTGGGTACCACTGCACTGTCCACTGAACACCACGGAAATGACTGGGTACCAGTGCACTGTCCACTGAGCACCACGGAAATGACTGGGTACCACTGCACTGTCCACTGAACACCACGGAAATGACTGGGTACCAGTGCACTGTCCACTGAGCACCACGGAAATGACTGGGTACCAGTGCACTGTCCACTGAACACCACGGAATTGACTGGGTACCACTGCACTGTCCACTGAACACCACGGAATTGACTGGGTACCACTGCACTGTCCACTGAACACCACGGAAATGACTGGGTACCAGTGCACTGTCCACTGAGCACCACGGAAATGACTGGGTACCAGTGCACTGTCCACTGAGCACCACGGAAATGACTGGGTACCAGTGCACTGTCCACTGAACACCACGGAAATGACTGGGTACCAGTGCACTGTCCACTGAGCACCACGGAAATGACTGGGTACCAGTGCACTGGCACTTCTGTTGGGTGGAGTGTTTTCAACATGATGTTGGTTGCTTCCCACGAACGGCCAGGCAGGGGCTACCTGGATGTGGCTGTGTGTCTGAGAGCCGGTGTCGTATATAATACTGTCGCCGTGGAATTGTATCGCAGCGATAGCATTTCACGTGAAATATTGTTGCAGCGACAATAATTGCTGGAAAAAAATGTCGCGCGACAACTTTTCACGAAAAATGTCCCATAGAATATTGTAGCTGTCCATAAAATGCAGTATTTCCCGGGAAATACTGTCGCTGCGACACGATTTTATGAGCGACAGTATTATATACGACACCGGCATGAAAGGCGCCGGAGGGGGGGGGGGGGGGGGGGAAGGAGAGGTGAAATGTCACCACTGCCAGGCACGGAATATGAATCAGCATTACAAGACATCAACGACAAGAAGTAAACAAACATACCTAAGAAATTTTTTTTTTTGAAAATCTTGTTCATCAATGGAACATCGATTCAAAGCCAGCTACCACAGTTTGAGCTGCACAAGATCTCGTGTTGACATTAATTTTGACCCTTCATAAAGCGTCACGACTCTTTCAACCTGTGGTCACGACATCGACAAAGTATGACGACGAGGTGCAAAGACCAACAGATACCAACACACGCTCTGTGATAGTTGGTCTGCACGAACACGACACTAAAACAAGCACATACATACATTAGGAGTAGGTACTCAATTTGGGTCATGCTCACTTTGCGCGCGCGCGCACGTGCGTGCGTGTGCGTGTGCGTGTGTGTGTGTGTGTGTGTGTGTGTGTGTGTGTGTGCAGGCACGCTGCAACTATTTTTCCCCAGTCAAATTACCACTGTCACCTTCCTCTTCATCATCCTCATCATGCTCTCAGTTATTTTCATTATTTCCATCTTATATGTCATTTTCTTCTTCTCGTCTGTTGTTGGATTCTCATAGACGCTCATATAGATGGGAGATCGATAGTATATCCTTACTCTTACAGAATGTTTTCGTCTTCAAAATTGTTTTTTCTATTTCTAACTTTCAGCCTAATCGTCTAGTTTTACAAAGCAAACTTCCCTCTCTTTTTTCTTTCTTTTTTATTTTCACAGTCGTGAAATACAGTATCTTCGATCTGTCTGTCATTCCCCTCCACCCCCACCCCTCCCTTTGTTTTCATTTTTAATTCATTTTGCACACACGTAAAGAGCGGTTTTGTTTTTAACCATTTCGCCCCGTTTTATACAGAATCTGAATTGAGAAATTCTGTTTGTACTGCTCTCCGTTCATGTCTCTTTACACCATATGAAAAAAAGAAAAGAAAAAAAAAGAAGAAAGAAAACAAAGTAAAGCTTAGAACGTCGATAGAGTCTTCTGGATCTGATTACCACCAAACTGTGTGCAAATCTGGAATGGTGTGCAGTTGTTTTATGTTTCGCTGACATCCCGGATATGGTCTTGGTCGTCGGCGGGTCTAAAGCTCTACATGACAGTGTACATGTGTGCACATTCCTCCTTTCCGCACGCTATCGGATCTGTGTGCGCTGCTGGCCAAGAATGACAACACCCCCGTCAAAGTCTCGCGTTTCTGCCCTCTTTTCTTGCCGAAAAAGCCCCCCCCCCCCCCCCCCCCCCCCCCCCCCTCCCGGCCACATCCTTGTAAAACCTCGGCTTCCATTAGCTAATCAAGCGTTCCCCGAACAAGCACGTAATAGTACCCATTTTCACGGAAAAGGCCGATTGGAGTCTCTGTCAGCGCCGGGGCGAGCGGGAACCCCTTCCCGGTGTCTTGCTCAGTGCGTGTCCCGTCAGGCCACTGAGACCGGAAATGCTGGCCAGCTTTATCGGCCTGCGGACAAGATGGCGGCGGGGCGGCCATTATCCTATTAGCCGCGGCCAGGATCTTTGTCGCGCGCGGGGGATAAGATGTCAGCAGGCGGCGCCAAGCTTGTAGCCATGGAGCAATTAAAGGTCCACTACCTGCTGACTGCTGACAGAGTAGGGTTTCCTGGAGCAGGGGTCAAGACGAGCGGCTCGTGAGGGAGTAATCGTTGCGTCCATCAGGGCGTTGTGTGCACGGCGGGGCTCTCCACTTTCTGGCCTGCACTTGGACTCCCTGGGCAAACCCCCACCGGTGATGGCGGCTTTTGAGCGGAGCTCTAACTTTGAGGCAGTTCCAAGATCGATCAATGACGTTGCACGCTTACGGACAGACTTACAAAGTAATACTTGATCCCCCTATCGTTTCCTTCTCTACCCCCCCCCCCCCCACCTCCCTGCACTAGCCGCTCTGTAAACACGCAGACGGTGACAGCACGAACTATACTAAGCAACATCGGCAAGGAATCACAAACAGAACACCAAGCTATGAATGCCTTTTCTTTAAAAACTTATTTCTGCTCCTAAAGACTGATTCACGGTGCTTAAACTTATACTGTATCTCTTGTTTTCATGTATAACAGGGCAATTGTAACTCTATTTAATTATCGTCCTATGAAATTATGAAATTTACGATGAATCTCAACGAATTTGGCTATACCTCTATGATTAAATTTCTTCCAAAACAAACGAACGAATGTTTTTTTTTCTTTTCTCTTTGATGACAAACTCTCGTATTTTGTTCCCGTTTTGTTGAAATTCAAATCATGTGCATTGTACGAGTCTGCATGAAAAGGTTTCTAAAAATTCAACTGAACATCGGCTTGAACAGCACATATGTCAAATAGTTGCAGAAGCCCCGCAACTCTAACTTGACTAGTCACGTCATTTGAAATAGTACCCGCTTCCATGAGAGAGAGAGAGAGAGAGAGAGAGAGAGAGAGAGAGGAGAGAGAAGAGAGAGAGAGAGAGAGAGAGCAAATTGGCCGCATTCATATTTTACAGAGAAATGCCTTCAGCAGTCCAGTTACTGTAATTCTCTCTCTCTCTCTCTCTCTCTCTCTCTCTCTCTCTCTCTCTCTCTCTCTCTCTCTCCGAATATTTACCCCTATATTAAGCATTGAACCCTTTGAATGTTGTTTGTTTTCCTTTGCCAAGGGGCGTTCGTTTATGTATAGATTCCCATCCAGTAAAATGAAATCTGTCTCTGTGTATGTGTGTGTGTGTGTGTGTGTGTGTGTGTGTGTGTGTGTGCGTGCGTGCGTGCGTGCGTGCGTGCGTGCGTGCGTGCGTGCGTGCGTGCGTGCGTGCGCGCGCGCGCGTGCGCGCGCGCGCGCGCGCGCGTGCGTGCGTGCGTGCGTGCGTGCGTGTGTGTGTGTGTGCGTGTGTGTGTGTGTGTGTGTGTGTGTGTGTGGTGTGTGTGTGTGTGAGCGAGTATGTAAGCATGCACACACACTCATGTTCACAGGCGTGTGTTGTGTGTTTGTGATGTGTGTTATAACTAGCATGTGCGTGTGCGCTGGTCTGCATGTGTGTACGTGTGTATGCCTGTTCGCGCGCGTTTGCGAAAGAACAGAAAAAAATCATCAGTTTGTTTGTGGCCTCGAATGAATGGAACGGAAAACAACGAAGACAAATGAGAGAAGCCATCAGACCATAACAAAGAAGAGAAATTCATTACACCGCGTTGTTTAAAGACAAAGGAGAGAAAGCTATTACACCATGGTGTCAAGACAAAAAAAAAAGAAAGCTGTCACACCGCGTTGTTTAAAGACAAAGGCGAAAAGCAATTACACCATGGTGTCAAGACGAAAAAAGAAAGATGTCACACCATGTTATCAAAAGACAAACTTAAAAAAAAAATCACCCCATGGTTTCAGAAAACAAAGGAGCGAAGCCATTACATCGCGGTATTAAAAGTCAGAACAAATAAATAAATAAATAGAGCCACAACACCATGTTATCAAAAGACAAAGGAAAGAAAGCCATCACACCATAGCACCAAAAGACACAGGAAAGCCATCACACCATAGCACCAAATGACACAGGAAAGAAAGCCATCACACCATAGCACCAAAAGACACAGGAAAGAAAGCCATCACACCATAGCACCAAAAGACACAGGAAAGAAAGCCATCACACCATAGCACCAAAAGACACAGGAAAGCCATCACACCATAGCACCAAATGACACAGGAATGAAAGCCATCACACCATAGCACCAAAAGACACAGGAAAGCCATCACACCATAGCACCAAATGACACAGGAATGAAAGCCATCACACCATAGCACCAAAAGACACAGGAAAGAAAGCCATCACACCATAGCACCAAAAGACACAGGAAAGCCATCACACCATAGCACCAAATGACACAGGAATGAAAGCCATCACACCATAACCACCAAAGACAAAGGAAAGAAAGCCATCACACCATAGCACCAAAAAACAAAGGAAAGAAAGCCATCACACCATAGCACCAAAAAACAAAGGTAAGAAAGCCATCACACGGTGTTATGAAAAGACAAAGGATATAGAACTGTCACACTATGTGATCAAAAAAGGAATTTCGAAAGACACAGAAAAGACAAGATGCACAGCATATAAACGTACTCCCAGTTTATCCTGAATACGCGTGATATATTCCATAAAGATGAAAAACCGTCTTGGGCTGGTGTAACCGTTAGTAATGGCTATTCTGGTAAACATCAGCCATCATCTGTGACCTATAATGAACATACTTACAAATTTTCAGAAAGATCGACCAAGAACTTCTGAGATTTTCCATAAAGAAGAAAATCATAATGGGCCGTTAGTAACGGCTATAACGGTAAAGTCAAACATGGGGCATCATCCGTGACCCATAATGAACATACCTACAAATTTTCACAAATATCGGCCAGTACTTTCTGAGATATTCCATGAAGAAAAAAAACATTAGGGGCCGTTATAGCTGTTAGTAACGGATGTAACGGTAAACTAAAACATCGGGCATCATCCGTGACCCATAATGAACATACCCACAAATTTTCAAAAAGATCGGTCAAGTACTTTTTGAGATATTCCATAAAAAAGAAAAACAGTTATGGGTCGCTATAGCCGTTTGTAACGGCTATAACAGTAAACTAAAACGTCGGGCATGATCCGTGACCCATAATGAACATACCTACAAATTTTCAGAAAGATCGGCCAAGTACTTTCTGAGATATTCCATAAAGAAGAAAAACCGTTATGGGCCGTTATAACCGTTAGTAACGGTACAACGGTAAACTAAAACATCAGGCATCATCCGTAACCCATAGTGAACATGCCTGCTAATTTTCACAAAGATGGGCCAAGTACTTTCTGAGATATTCCATAAAAAAGAAAAACCATTACAGGCCGTTACAGCCGATTTTTCGAAGAAAAAAACAACTTTCCTGAATGAATACATACAAATTCAGTATATTACAGAGCTCTCTTTACACAGACGACAAAAAGAAAGAAGCTGGGGCAGTAATAGGAATGAGCAATGAAATATCATGTTAGAGATTCCACAGACTTTGGAAAGTACTATGTCTAGCAGCAAGCATCTTTATCAATTTGGTGTGCAAAATTCCAGCTGCATGTAAATTGCTGCGTACGTCGATATCATCATGACACTTACCAAAAGTTCTTGTTCGATGCACGTTCCTTTTATTGAATTTTGTAAAGAAGATATAAGACCTTAATTAAAAATAGGCTTTGTTTCACTTTACACATGGGTAAATCATCGGAATGGATCGCTTATCGATCTTCTGATCCACGACTATAGTAGCAACGTCCATCTTGTGCCCAATTTGACAAAGATCAGTGACTGCTCGTTCTTCATTTTCGTTGTCCTGAGTGTTGTTTATCTTGCCTGAAGAAGACCTAAGAGGTCGAAACGCGTCGTGTTTTGTCTTATGATTCGTTTGTCCGCGTTGTCGGTGGAGTCATGATATTTACTTTGAAAAATGTGTTTGCATCTCGGCCCGCAGTCGCCTCATGTTGCAACTATACCAGGACTCGTCAAACTAACACAGCAAATAAAACGACAGAGAAATGTGAGTGATAAACACTGTGAATCTGCCACTACTAATAAATTTCACCTGGAATTTAAAGAAATTCAATACGATTAATAAAAAAAAAATCACTATTACCCTGATCGCCATTTTCTTTCTTTCTTTCTTTCTTTCTTGAGAGAGAGAGAGAGAGAGAGAGAGAGAGAGAGAGAGAGAGACTTAAACGTTCCACATTAAACAAACAAAACAAAAAAAACCCTGTCGTGTGGACTAACATCACCCCAGTGTTATTCCAAGCGTTCTGACCGACAGCCAATCGTTTGCCTTCGTTTACCCATTCCGTTGACAGAAAACGGGCAAACTGTGACGTTTAATAACTTGTGACCCGGCTGAAAGTCTCCGTCAAATGAAACGAGCCATTGCGTGTAGTTTAAAAGCGTTGAGAGGCACCTTTCTTTGTGTCGCATGGCGAGGGTCGACGAGGGGGATGGGGGGGGGGGGGGAAGCATGTTATGAGGAAGACGTGGGTGTGTCAGAGTCTGGTAGCACTCCCAAACGACAAAACACCTCCCCTTTTAAAGAAAAAAAAGAAAGAAAAGAAAACCCTACACCCCCCCCCCCCATCCCCCGCCGGTCAAAAAACATGGCCGTCACAAAGTGAGCCGCGCATGCGCGCAGGAACTGACATTCAAAGCCTGCACGTGCACGGTACTTGAAAGTGCTGGGATTTGTGAAGAAGTTGTCGAAATGGGACGGAGTTCGTCAGGATGAATTAAAGGGAGCAGGCTTTTAGTCGAGTGAAAGGAGCCCATAAAGAGTCATTAGAGTTGATCGCTGGCTTGTAATGACATAGCCAGCCCACTCTCCGTGCTGGCTCAACATGGGGCCACACTGCAAACAGGCGTGGCAACCAAACGAAACAATCCATGTCAATTCTGTGTC